>CP025646.1:2112082-2166738 GCA_003576665.1 Ipomoea trifida
GGGTGGAAAGAGTGAAGGACATATTATTTTGGTGAGGAGACAGAGACTGATGTTGCAAAGGTATTCACACACTTTTACTATTCTCATTATTCCCCATTATACTCCATCAATTCCATTTTTAATCACCATAAAATTAATTACCAATTTACCAAACTAAATAAGATGTAATTAGGTCTCACACACTCTCTCTCTCTCTCTCACACACACAAGTAACGTACTATTTTAGTAATCTGATAAGCTGACGCCTGGCATATGACATGACATTATTTTTTCATTTGGCACTAATGTGTAATTATAAATCACCAGTTGTCAAATCTCTAAGATCTAGCTAACAGTCTTACCACCACCGACCACCGCTGTTTGTGACGAAGTTCTTTGGCATTCGTGGTCAAAGATTACGGCAATTTTAGTGCTGAAGCACGAAAGATGCACGGTGATGAGGTTTGAGATAAATAATTTTTTTTTTAAAAAAAAAACAAAGCATATTTAATTAGATAGCTTATGTGTGTGTAAATGCATATACTTATCGCAAACCTCATCCTCGTTCATCTTTCGTCTTTCAGTACCGAAATCACGGCAATCTTTGACCACGAACACCTACCAAAAAACTTCGTCACAAATAGCGGTGGCCGGTGGTGGTAAGACTGTTAGCTAGATCACAGAGATTTGACAAATGGTGATTGTAATTACACATTAGTGGCAAATGTAAAAATAACGTCATGTCAAGGCGTAAGCTAATCAGATTACTAAAAGAGTACGTTATTTTCGTTTAATTGCATGATATTTTATATGTCCAATACATTGATTGCATTTTTTAAAAGATTGTGTAACCTAATTACATTTTCTTATTTAGTTTGGCAATTAATTTTATTTTAATTATGATTATGCCCAAAAATGTTATGCTTTTCAAACTAATAACCTCTCAACCCATTGCAAAATATTATTTAAAAACAAAAAAACAAAACATATTTAATTACGAAACGAAGCAAATTGGCTGCAAATTAACATAAATGATCTAGCCAACAGTCTTACCACCACCGCTGTTTGTGACGAAATTCTTTACTGTTTGTGGTCAAAGATTTACGCGATTTCGGTGCCGAAAGACGAAAGATGAACGAGGATGATGTTTGCGATAAGTATATGCATTTACACACACATCAACTATCTAATTAAATATGCTTTGTTTTTTTAAAAAAAATTACTTATCTTAAACCTCATCCCCGTGCATCTTTAGTGTGTCAGCACCAAAATTGCCGCAATCTTTGACCATGAATACTAAAGAACTTCGTCACAAACAGCGGTGGTCAGTGGTGGTAAGACTGTTAGCTAGATATTAGAGATTTGACAACTGGTGATTTATAATTACACATTAGTGCCAAATGAAAAAATAACGTAATGTCATATGCTAGGCGTCAGCTAATCAGATTACTAAAAGAGTACGTTATTTTCGTTTAATTGCATGATTTTTTATATGTCCAATACCTTAATTGCATTTTTTAAAAAAGATTGTGTGACCTAATTACATTTTCTTATTTGTTTGGTAATTACTTTTATTTTAATTATGATTATGCCCAAAAATGTTATGCTTTTCAAACTAATAACCTCTCAACTCATTGCAAAATATTTTTTTTTTAAACAAAGCATATTTAATTACGAAACGAAGCAAATTGGCTGCAAATTAAATTAGCATAAATGATTTTACTGTTCATGACGAAATTCTAGCCAACAGTCTTACCGCCAACCGTCTTACCGCCACCGCCAACAGTCTTTACTATTTGTAGTCAAGGATTTCCGCAATTTCTGCCGAAAGACGAAAGATGAACGAGGATGATGTTTGTGATAAGTATATGCATTTACACACACATCATCTATCTAATTAAATACGCTTTGCTTTTAAAAAAAAAAAAAATTATTTTGCATTGGGTTGAGACTTGAGAGGTTGTTTTCAAAAAAAAAAAAGAGACTTGAGAGGTTATTAGTTTGAAAAGCAAAAGAGTTTTGGGCATTATCACAATTAAAGTAAACGTTGGGGTAGGAATAGTGTAATATAGGGAAAAATGTGGGAAAAGACTGGGATACCAGGTTGCCGGTGAAGCTAGGCAAAAGTTTTGATGGTTATATAATGAGCTTCAGATTATGGGAGATAATTAGATGAGAGATTACTATTATAGTTAATAAAAAAAAAAAGAGCAAAAAGAGCATGGAGTTTGAGGATCAACAGCACAGCGGTGGAAATGGGACGGGACCGGGTTACGACTCGCTCTCCAACTCGAATTCAGCTCACCCCAGAATGCCCGAAAACGACGACGGAGCCGGAGATTTGCCGGTGACGGAGCCGCCGCTGCAGGTGAGGAAGCCGCGCTACCGCGAGTGCCAGAAGAATCACGCTGTGGGAATCGGCGGCCACGCCGTCGACGGCTGCGGCGAGTTCATGCCGGCCGGCGAGTTCGGCTCCCTCGACGCGCTCAAGTGCGCCGCCTGCAACTGCCACCGCAATTTCCACCGCAAGGAAATCAACACCGCCGCCCTCGTCCCCGTCGGATACCACCACCACCACCGCGCTCCGGCGGGATACCTCCACCACTACCACCACCACGCGCCGCCGCTGCAGAGGCCGCTGGCGCTCCCCTCCATCTCCGGCAGCGCGTACCGCGAGGAAATGGAAGAGCTGGACCTGGAAATGGACACCGCCACCCCAAACAGCGGCGGCGCGTCGAAGAAGCGGTTCAGAACCAAGTTCACGGAGGTTCAGAAGGCGAAAATGATGGAGCTGGCGGAGCGTTTAGGGTGGCGGATTCAGAAGGAGAGCGAAGAGGCGGTGGAGCAGTTCTGCAGCGAGTACGGAGTGAGAAGGCACGTGTTCAAGGTTTGGATGCATAACAACAAGCACACTGTCGCTAAAAAAACCCTAGAACCAAACAACAACAACAACAACAGCAACCAACCAAACCAAGATCCTCCTCGTATATGATCCATATCTATCTATCTATCTATCTATCTATCTATATCTACCTGTGTTAGTATGTATAATAATAATTTCATCATCATCATAATTAGTACTGCATTATATTTCAGTTTCAATTAAAAGTACTAATTAAGTATCTAGCTAGCTAGCCAGCCCAGATGTTTTGTAGGTATATGATGAAAATCTTAAGTATCATTATATTGCTAGCTAGCTTAGCTTGTCTCTGGCCTTGTTGCTGGGATTTATGCTTTAAATGTCTCAAAATGATGAATTTAGGTGTTATTGTTTCGTATATCTGATCTACCTGTTTCCTTTACTATATATTATGATGTTTTCTTTAAATAATGTTTTGGTTGAATACGAGGTTGCTATAACTCTCTACTTCCCTTATAGCATTTCTTCACCTCCATGCATAAACAAAACTGCAGATTTCAGTCTGGTAAAGTTTTAGGTTTTGAAATCTTAACGTTGAAGGGTATTCTTGAATTTTGAAATGCTGGTGTAATATGTTGATAAATATAGTAAATGTTTGACCTGGTGTGAAGGAAGGGGAGATGGAGATGGAGATGGGGAGGGGATGACGAAAGATTTATCTGATCACAGATGGGGGTTCAGTGGACCTTGGGAAGGGGGGATAATAATAGGAGATAATTAATGCTTCTTACAAATAAATATATTTAATTAAGGGGTTCATAATTAAATTGTCATCATCTCAGATATATACGGAGTAGATAGATAGATATGTGTATGATTTTAGCTTTAGTTTGAATTCAGAGCATTTTAGTTTTCTTGGGAAAGAAAATTTTGAATAATAAGATGCATGATTTCAGCAACAGGTTGCCAGGATGCCTATTCCAGAAAGGGTAGAGATCCAAAGGCAGGCAGGCAGGCAGGCCAGCTTGATTCTGATGTTACTTTTTTACTTATTGCTTTTTTTTTTTTTTTTGGGTTTTTTGAAAAATTTGTTTTGTATAATTTTGTTGTTTATAATTCTTTGTTGTTGTTCTACTACTACTACTACGTTCCAGAGGAAACATGTGGGCACGACTGCAACACGACAGTCTTATGCATTATAATATTCCAACAGGCCTTCATCTGTGTGTATTTTTTGTATGTATGTTACTTGGTGGAATTGCTTTCAAATTTTCTGGGCTCTCATTGGACGAGTATCGTCCCTAACCACTGGGACAGGTCCGATCATCCTCTCTCAGATTCTGATTATGGAGAAACAAGTTAAAGAACATTGAAACATATATTATTAATGATGTATATTATAGTCTATTAGGGCATGCAACCTAGCTTAAGAAAAATTACAACTATCTAACCTAATCTAATTGATTAAAGAAAAACTCAAAAGTCATGGTCTTTTGTGTTACTATAGACTTCGACTTGAGAATCGGTGGTCAAAATTTTGTAAAGGAAAAAAAATTGAGACTCCTTTATTTAGCTTTTGATAAGGTAATCAATGTGCTGGATGGACTACAGATAATATACGTTACGCGGGTCATGGGGGAGAATGATGCTTAAAGCCCTCTAATATTATAGTATATATATCGAGTTTAGATATTTTAGTGTAATTAACCATGTCCCTAAGGGGCCGTTTGGTTCGGGTCATCTGAGATTACCTAGGTAATCTGAGGGAGATGGAGATGGATGGGGAGGGGATGACGAAAGATTTATCTGATCACAGATGGGGGTTCAGTGGACCTTGGGAAGGGGGGATAATAATAGGAGATAATTAATGCTTCTTACAAATAAATATATTTAATTAAGGGGTTCATAATTAAATTGTCATCATCTCAGATATATACGGAGTAGATAGATAGATATGTGTATGATTTTAGCTTTAGTTTGAATTCAGAGCATTTTAGTTTTCTTGGGAAAGAAAATTTTGAATAATAAGATGCATGATTTCAGCAACAGGTTGCCAGGATGCCTATTCCAGAAAGGGTAGAGATCCAAAGGCAGGCAGGCAGGCAGGCCAGCTTGATTCTGATGTTACTTTTTTACTTATTGCTTTTTTTTTTTTTTTGGGTTTTTGAAAATTTTGTTTTGTATAATTTTGTTGTTTATAATTCTTTGTTGTTGTTCTACTACTACTACGTTCCAGAGGAAACATGTGGGCACGACTGCAACACGACAGTCTTATGCATTATAATATTCCAACAGGCCTTCATCTGTGTGTATTTTTTGTATGTATGTTACTTGGTGGAATTGCTTTCAAATTTTCTGGGCTCTCATTGGACGAGTATCGTCCCTAACCACTGGGACAGGTCCGATCATCCTCTCTCAGATTCTGATTATGGAGAAACAAGTTAAAGAACATTGAAACATATATTATTAATGATGTATATTATAGTCTATTAGGGCATGCAACCTAGCTTAAGAAAAATTACAACTATCTAACCTAATCTAATTGATTAAAGAAAAACTCAAAAGTCTTATTTTGCATTGGGTTGAGACTTGAGTTGTTTTCAAAAAAAAAAAAGAGCTTGAGAGGTTATTAGTTTGAAAAGCAAAAGAGTTTTGGGCATTATCACAATTAAAGTAAACGTTGGGGTAGGAATAGTGTAATATAGGGAAAAATGTGGGAAAGACTGGGATACCAGGTTGCCGGTGAAGCTAGGCAAAAGTTTGATGTTATATAATGAGCTTCAGATTATGGGAGATAATTAGATGAGAGATTACTATTATAGTTAATAAAAAAAAGAGCAAAAAGAGCATGGAGTTTGAGGATCAACAGCACAGCGGTGGAAATGGGACGGGACGGGGTTACGACTCGCTCTCCAACTCGAATTCAGCTCACCCCAGAATGCCCGAAAACGACGACGGAGCCGGAGATTTGCCGGTGACGGAGCCGCCGCTGCAGGTGAGGAGCCGCGCTACCGCGAGTGCCAGAAGAATCACGCGGTGGGAATCGCGGCCACGCCGTCGACGGCTGCGGCGAGTTCATGCCGGCCGGCGAGTTCGGCTCCCTCGACGCGCTCAAGTGCGGCCGCCTGCAACTGCCACCGCAATTTCCACCGCAAGGAAATCAACACGCCGCCCTCGTCCCGTCGGATACCACCACCACACCGCGCTCCGGCGGGATACCTCCACACTACACCACACGCGCCGCCGCTGCAGAGGCCGCTGGCGCTCCCTCCATCTCCGCAGCGCGCGTACCGCGAGGAAATGGAAGAGCTGGACCTGGAAATGGACACCGCCACCCCAAACAGCGGCGGCGCGTCGAAGAAGCGGTTCAGAACCAAGTTCACGGAGGTGCAGAAGGCGAAAATGATGGAGCTGGCGGAGCGTTTAGGTGGCGGATTCAGAAGGAGAGCGAGGAGGCGGTGGAGCAGTTCTGCAGCGAGTACGGAGTGAGAAGGCACGTGTTCAAGGTTTGGATGCATAACAACAAGCACACTGTCGCTAAAAAAACCCTAGAACCAAACAACAACAACAACAACAGCAACCAACCAAACCAAGATCCTCCTCGTATATGATCCATATCTATCTATCTATCTATCTATATCTACCTGTGTTAGTATGTATAATAATAATTTCATCATCATCATAATTAGTACTGCATTATATTTCAGTTTCCCTTAAGAGTACTAATTAAGTATCTAGCTAGCTAGCCAGCCCAGATGTTTTGTAGGTATATGATGAAAATCTTAAGTATCATTATATTGCTAGCTAGCTTAGCTTGTCTCTGGCTTGTTGCTGGATTTATGCTTTAAATGTCTCAAAATGATGAATTTAGGTGTTATTGTTTCGTATATCTGATCTACCTGTTTCCTTTACTATATTTATGATGTTTTCTTTAAATAATGTTTTGGTTGAATACGAGGTTGCTATATAACTCTCTACTTCCCTTATAGCATTTCTTCACCTCCATGCATAAACAAAACTGCAGATTTCAGTCTGGTAAAGTTTTAGGTTTTGAAATCTTAACGTTGAAGGGTATTCTTGAATTTTGAAATGCTGGTGTAATATGTTGATAAATATAGTAAATGTTTGACCTGGTGTGAAGGAAGGGGAGATGGAGATGGAGATGGAGATGGATGGGGAGGGGATGACGAAAGATTTATCTGATCACAGATGGGGGTTCAGTGGACCTTGGGAAGGGGGGATAATAATAGGAGATAATTAATGCTTCTTACAAATAAATATATTTAATTAAGGGGTTCATAATTAAATTGTCATCATCTCAGATATATACGGAGTAGATAGATAGATATGTGTATGATTTTAGCTTTAGTTTGAATTCAGAGCATTTTAGTTTTCTTGGGAAAGAAAATTTTGAATAATAAGATGCATGATTTCAGCAACAGGTTGCCAGGATGCCTATTCCAGAAAGGGTAGAGATCCAAAGGCAGGCAGGCAGGCAGGCCAGCTTGATTCTGATGTTACTTTTTTACTTATTGCTTTTTTTTTTTTTTTGGGTTTTTTGAAAATTTTGTTTTGTATAATTTTGTTGTTTATAATTCTTTGTTGTTGTTCTACTACTACTACGTTCCAGAGGAAACATGTGGGCACGACTGCAACACGACAGTCTTATGCATTATAATATTCCAACAGGCCTTCATCTGTGTGTATTTTTTGTATGTATGTTACTTGGTGGAATTGCTTTCAAATTTTCTGGGCTCTCATTGGACGAGTATCGTCCCTAACCACTGGGACAGGTCCGATCATCCTCTCTCAGATTCTGATTATGGAGAAACAAGTTAAAGAACATTGAAACATATATTATTAATGATGTATATTATAGTCTATTAGGGCATGCAACCTAGCTTAAGAAAAATTACAACTATCTAACCTAATCTAATTGATTAAAGAAAAACTCAAAAGTCATGGTCTTTTGTGTTACTATAGACTTCGACTTGAGAATCGGTGGTCAAAATTTGTAAAGGAAAAAAAATTGAGACTCCTTTATTTAGCTTTTGATAAGGTAATCAATGTGCTGGATGGACTACAGATAATATACGTTACGCGGGTCATGGGGAGAATATGCTTAAAGCCTCTAATATTATATAATATATATCGAGTTTAGATTTTTAGTGTAATTAACCATGTCCTAAGGGGCCGTTTGGTTCGGGTCATCTGAGATACCTAGGTAATCTGAGTCTGGTAATGTGGGAGATGGAGATGGGGAGGGGATGACGAAAGATTTATCTGATCACAGATGGGGGTTCAGTGGACCTTGGGAAGGGGGGATAATAATAGAGATAATTAATGCTTCTTACAAATAAATATATTTAATTAAGGGGTTCATAATTAAATTGTCATCATCTCAGATATATACGGAGTAGATAGATAGATATGTGTATGATTTTAGCTTTAGTTTGAATTCAGAGCATTTTAGTTTTCTTGGGAAAGAAAATTTTGAATAATAAGATGCATGATTTCAGCAACAGGTTGCCAGGATGCCTATTCCAGAAAGGGTAGAGATCCAAAGGCAGGCAGGCAGGCAGGCCAGCTTGATTCTGATGTTACTTTTTTACTTATTGCTTTTTTTTTTTTTTTTGGGTTTTTGAAAATTTTGTTTTGTATAATTTTGTTGTTTATAATTCTTTGTTGTTGTTCTACTACTACTACGTTCCAGAGGAAACATGTGGGCACGACTGCAACACGACAGTCTTATGCATTATAATATTCCAACAGGCCTTCATCTGTGTGTATTTTTTGTATGTATGTTACTTGGTGGAATTGCTTTCAAATTTTCTGGGCTCTCATTGGACGAGTATCGTCCCTAACCACTGGGACAGGTCCGATCATCCTCTCTCAGATTCTGATTATGGAGAAACAAGTTAAAGAACATTGAAACATATATTATTAATGATGTATATTATAGTCTATTAGGGCATGCAACCTAGCTTAAGAAAAATTACAACTATCTAACCTAATCTAATTGATTAAAGAAAAACTCAAAAGTCATGGTCTTTTGTGTTACTATAGACTTCGACTTGANTTGTTTCAAGTTATGAGATTACGGTAATGTTACATTACCTCAAAGCTGATGTGGCGGTAATGTTTCAAGGTAATGTGATCCCCGTTTTTTTAGGTAATCTAAGATTACCTTGGATTATTCCGACTTTGTCCTTGTTAACTAATCCTTATATATAATAAATAATAATAATAATAATAATAATAATAATAATAATAATAATAATATAACCAATAACATATAAAAATAAATATATGTTTATATAATTAAATATACATGTGTGTATATTTATATATTTATTTTTTTAATATTAAGAATCAATACATTCGTACATATAAATAAATAAAAATACACACAATAAAGCACACAAATATAATATATATATATATAATATATATATAATATATATATATATATATATATATATATATATATATATATATGTGTGGTTGGTTGTGTGTGTGTGTTAAAAAGGATATTATAGTAAATTTGTCCCATATAACCTAAAATATAACCCTTAACCAAACACAGTAATATTATATTCCACAATCCAAACCAAACACATCAGGTAATCTTACATTCCAAAATCTCACATTACCTCCTGGAGGTAATCCTATTACCTGGGGTAATAATTCCGTGAACCAAACGCCCCTAAGGATATTTTAGTGTAATATAAGAATGATGAATTTTTCATTTCTTGATGATGAAAATTCCTTCTTCTTCTTCTTTCTTTGAAGTTGGACCTAAGAGTAACTTTAAGAGTTGAGTTTTTTGTTCGGTTTTTAAAGTCCAAATAGGAGTGATAATGGAAAAGAAAACCAAAGTTAAAAAAAAAAAGAAACAAGCTGTAGGAGAAAATAAAGATTATTCACGCTCCATCGGTGCACGCTTAGTAAGTGCGCTTAGTGAACCAAACGTCACCATGGGACAATTTTTTTCTTTCTTTTCTTTCTTTCGACATAAGTCGAGCTCACAAAAAATTAATTACTGCAATTTTTTCTTTCCTTTCTTTTTTTCCTCCAACTCAACTCTCCCTTTTCTAACTTGAAAAAACTCCCAAAAACCTATATTGGATGCTCTATGTCAATAAGTTGAAGGCCTGACTATGTGTCTTTCAAGAGATAAAGTTCCAGCTTTATGTAACCATGCTTGATAATGACCATCTCCAAATATCTTCATCTTTCCTTATAAGCATGCACTTGGTTTGTCAAGATTTAATTGGTCATCATCACTTTGCAAAAATATTTAATTTGTACGATAAATTAAATGAAACATCAATAAACTCATGATTAAGGATTTTAGTCTTAAATTTTTGCACTCAAAGAAGACCGGCATTGAGGTCAGAAGAATATATATAATTTGAACTTAGTGAATATAGTGTGTGGAGTTGATGAAATTTGGGGCTTATCATGTTTTGTAGTAATGTCCAAATTTTGCCAGTTAAGGCCAACGTATACATTGCAGTATATTCTTGCTTGTTTTGGTGAAATTTCCGTTTCAACTTTCAACACAAGGGAGCCATTTCCTGATATCTGTACGTGGTCCTATTATTCTTCAACATTTGATGTTAAAAACAAAAAAATTAAAATTAAAATCTTTAAAAAGAATATTACTTTGCAGCTATTTAAAGACAGATCTCAATTTAATCGAAATTAAAATTTACAAATTTACCAATTAAACTTTTGGAAATATATTGTTCAGAAAAATAACTGTTCTGATATGATGGTTTCACAAGTTGACAAATCTACCATGCACTCCACTAGTTTGATTTTCTCTCAATTGGTAATATCAGAGTAGTGCGCTAATTAGAAGAACATAATTTTTATTGACATTATACCCTATTCTTACTTTTCCGCTCATATTCTTTTTCTACCTTCTTTCAAGGAATTTGAAACAACTCAAATCGAAAAAAATAAATAATAAATAACATTAATAATTATACTCATAGAGGTGAATCTCTTCAACATTGCACCCAATGTACCCACAGTAGTTACACTATCATAACACAGTTAAATTGACCCAAATTGTCAATTTTACTGTGCCTGGTGATGGTTGCAATAATGCTACACAATTGTAAATAGCAAATACTATACAGTAGCAAGCAAACATATGTTTTGAGCAAAGTTCCCTTTTATCCACTTTCCCCAACCACATGTGAAAAAATTATTGTCTTAATAAAACAAATCCTTTCCAAACAGGTGATTAAGACACTATGTTTTTCTTGTACTATAATTAGCAATCTCCCTAAAAGAACGGATATAAACAAGGTACCGTAGTAAACTAAAACCCTGTGTGTTTAGGTTTCTACTTTAACTCGTGTTTGACTCGGTTTGTTTAATGTTGACTCAAAAAGTTGATCCGTAAACTTTGGAAGTAGAAATTATTGCCACTTGAAAATGTATGTCGCACTCATGCTCATAACCCTGCTAGCCCATCTTACTTTTTAGTGATACATCTACTTCTGGAAATGTAATTATATTTTCACCCCCATTTTTGTTTTAGTTCATAATGTTTCATAATAGATGGAGTTCAACTTTCAAACCAATAAATATTGCATAGCCTTCAATTGGGTATATATGTCTCAATTTGTTTGGCTAATAGCTAAATTATGGTCACAATTTTGGTTATCATCATGGCTAGACTTGATTTTATGTGCTACCAGCACCGTTCCACATGAAGGACCAGGATCTACTTTACATTATGGATCCTGATCCAAAATAATCTTCAGATTATATGCCTAGAGTTGCATATTCTGCACTTGCAGTTAACAGTTTATGTGCTTGTAAATAAATCGAAGATACATAAACTGTTAACTGTAGGTACAGAATATATCAACTGCAAATACATAATTTTTTATTCACGGTCCACAATTAAGATGGACCTAGTCCATGGTATAACAATTGTGCACATGGCCCCTAATTTTTTGAAGTTTAATTTTTAAAAGGCAACATGACGGTTTTAGTCCATTAATTATACATAAGTTGTAGACTCAACCCATGAATTATTATCTTATACAATTTTTCTCTTTTAATTATGCTGAAAGTGGCCGTTTCAATCTATTATTATCATTTGTTAATATTAACAAGTTATTTGAATTTCCAAATTGTTAATAGATATATTGGTCATTTTGTAAAATTTTCTCAAATTTCCTCCAGAATCTTCATATATACACTACCTTACCACAAAACACTTGTTAAATACTTGTCTATCTTAATTAAGAAAGAACAAAAGAAGCAAAAATAACAAGGAAGTATATGATTGAAGATATACCTTAGTTTTGTAGCTTGACTCTCCAATTTATTTTGCTATGATTAGAGAAAGATTCTTCTAATTTCAGTTTATTTTTTCAAAAATGTATTCATTGTATTAATTATTATTTCCTTACTAATATGGTTGTATATTGATGGAGCAAAATTCTGATATGGATTAGAGATAGGAGATTCTAAGGAAACAACATTGAATGTTTACTACTAGATCAATTATTTTTTACTTACATAATGAATTTTAAAAATAATTATTTTAATATGTTAATAATTAAATTGTATATATTACCCGTTAAGAGATTAACTTAATGAGATATGAAAAATAGTAATTTTGCAACAACAAAAAAAAAATTATAATAAAATAATATATTAAACTTACAATTTGGTTTATCTTCACTCCTAATAGTAATATCTTGCTTGTAATTTTTGCTTCTCAATTCCTCCTCAATCAGATAAATAAGTATTTAGCTAAGTTTTGCGATAAAAGTAGTGTATATATGAAGAATCATGGAGGCAATTTTCAAAAAAAAAAAAAAAAAAAGTTCACAAAATGAATAATATATTTTTTATTAATTTAAAAATTTAAAATAAATTGTTAATGTTAACAAAATGACTAATATGTCATTTTCTTTTTTTCCTTTTTTTATTCTTGAATCATTTTAATTTTTATGTGAGGAAAGTGTTTGAATTTTTTCTTGTTTTATTTAAAAATTTATTTATAAAAAAATAGGAGTAAATTCTACCAAATTACTTCACAATAGATGGGCCGCTTTTTGAGCAGTTCCAAAACCAAGTTGGATCACAAGTATCCCAATGGATAATACAGAAATAGCCCAGTTGGGCCTTAACTCTTTTATCTCTACTCTCCAATTGTGTTAGTACTCAAATGAATCTTTTGTTGGGTTACCATTGTTATACCATGGACTAGGGTTGTGAACTTTAATACAAGAATTTTGTACCTTTAGTTAACATATTTGTATTACAATTAAAAAATTTTGTACATTAAACAAATAACTTATAATTACACGATACAGAAACTTATCAATTGCAGGTATAGAATGTGTCAACTAAGATGAAAGAATAAGTCATGCTCACCTCATGCATGCCACTTATTATTACACCACTCATTCAATTCCCTCATCACTTCTCTCTGATCACATATATTTTCAACCACACTGAGCACAAACAAACAGCAAAAGTTCCCAAGTCTTAGAACTCATCATGCGTCATACATAAATAAGAAATATATTAGGAAAGCAGAAAAAGAAAAAAAAAAAAAGGGTTTTCGGAGTTAACAAGATTTAAAGAGTACAGTTAATTAAGGTTTCCATCCTAGTTCAAGAGCGTTAATTAATCCCAGATTCTTCTTCTTTTTGCGCTGTATCGATGCACTTGCGTTGCTGTTGTAACCGGTGGGATTATGACTCGGTCCAGACCGGAGGGTATTGGTCCAGTCGAACTTTTGGCCACGCGGCGGTGGCGGCGAGGTGCGGCGCCGCCGCGGCGGGTACTGCTACTGCTCCGGCGGGCTTCTTTCTTGATTCCTTGATCTCAATCTTGGTCCCTCCTTCCATTCTTATATTTATGCTCACTTCTGAAAGGGTTTTGTTATCATCTGATTTGCACCATTATTATTTTCATTATTTCTCTCTTTCTGGTCACGATAAAGCCTGTGCAACTTAGAGCAAGCTTGCATATCCCATCCTTGATTTCTTCCTCCATCTCTCTCCACATCCCTCTCAAGCTCCCCCCATATCTTCTTCTCCTCATCGGACGACATCCAACTTTAATTTCAAATCCTACAACAGTTAAGTTAGTGCGACTGTTAAAAAGAAAAAGAAAAAAAAAGTACCTGTAAATGTACGTACAACGTAGAATTGGAAGCTAATGGTCCATGGCGAATCTTGACGGTTTTTGAGTTGGTTTGATTCTGGGAGCACTGTGTTGGACGAGAGACATTGTTATATCTGCGTAGGATGCGATATGATGGTGACATGCAGGATATTGGACTGGTTACCGGTTGACCAGTTGGATTGAAGACGACAGGAATTGAAGTTTAAGGTCAAGGGACGACAAACAACTGTTTAAGAGACGTTATTTCAGTTGGAACATTTGATTTAGGCGCCAAATGTTTGTTCAGGTAAATTGGGTTATGTGTACATTATTTGAGATAGGGAATTGGGATTTGATGAAATGGTAGTTTTAATTTGGGGAAGATCAGATCAGAATGGGCCGGGCATTCTAGCTCACTCCTGGCATGTGCTTTACTTGCAAGGTATGCCAATCATTGGATTGCCTTAAAGCACAATCAATGGTCTTTTGTGTTACTATAGACTTCGACTTGAGAATCGGTGGTCAAAATTTGTAAAGGAAAAAAAATTGAGACTCCTTTATTTAGCTTTTGATAAGGTAATCAATGTGCTGGATGGACTACAGATAATATACGTTACGCGGGTCATGGGGAGATATGCTTAAAGCCCTCTAATATTATATTATATATATCGAGTTTAGATGTTTTAGTGTAATTAACCATGTCCATAAGGATATTTTTAGTGTAATATAAGAATGAATTTTTCATTTCTTGATGATGGAAATTCCTTTTTTTTTCTTCTTATTAATCTTCTTCTTTCTTTGAAGTTGGACCTAAGAGTAACTTTAAGAGTTGAGTTTTTTTGTTCGGTTTTTAAAGTCCAAATAGGAGTGATAATGGAAAAGAAAATCAAAGTTAAAAAAGAAAAGAAAACAAGCTGTAGGAGAAAATAAAGATTATTCACGCTCCATCGGGTGCACGCTTAGCTAAGTGCGCTTAGTGAACCAAACGTGCACCATGGACAATTTTTTTTTTCTTTCTTTCTTTCATTGTCGACTTTTTTTTCTTTCTTTCTTTCATATAGTCGAGCTCACAAAAATTTAATTACTGCAATTTTTTCTATCCTTTCTTTTTTATCCTCCAACTCAACATCTCCCTTTTCTAACTATGAAAAAACTCCCAAAAACCTATATTGGATGCTCTATGTCAATAAGTTGAAGGCCTGACTATGTGTCTTTCAAGAGATAAAGTTCCAGCTTTATGTAACCATGCTTGATAATGACCATCTCCAAATTATCTTCATCTTTCCTTATAAGCATGCACTTGGTTTGTCAAGATTTAATTGGTCATCATCACTTTGCAAAAATATTTAATTTGTACGATAGATTATAATGAAACATCAATAAACTCATGATTATAAGGGATTTTAGTCTTAAATTTTTGTCACTCAAAGAAGACCAACATTGAGGTCAGAAGTGTGAGCATAAATATAATAAACATAAATGTGCAGTCCAACTAGCAGCTTAAACTTTTAGTTGGATAAGCATGATTCAATTAGAAGAATAATAATTGAACTTAGTGATATAGTGTGTGGAGTTGATGAAATTTGGGGCTTATCATGTTTTGTAGTAATGTCCAAATTTTGCCAGTTAAGGCCAACGTATACATTGCAGTATATTCTTGCTTGTTTTGGTGAAATTTCCGTTTCAACTTTCAACACAAGGGAGCCATTTCCTGATATCTGTACGTGGTCCTATTATTCTTCAACATTTGATGTTAAAAACAAAAAAATTAAAATTAAAATCTTTAAAAAGAATATTACTTTGCAGCTATTTAAAGACAGATCTCAATTTAATCGAAATTAAAATTTACAAATTTACCAATTAAACTTTTGGAAATATATGTGTTCAGAAAAATAACTGTTCTGATATGATGGTTTCACAAGTTGAACAAATCTACCATGCACTCCACTTGTTTGATTTTCTCTCAATTGGTGGAAGAACATAATTCTTATTCGACATATATACCCTATTCTTATTTTTCCGCTCTAATATTCTTTTTATGCCTTTTTCAAGGAATTTGAAATAACTCAAATCGAAAAAAATAAAAATAAAATAACATTAATAATTACACTCATAGAGGTGAATCTCTTCAACATTGCAGCCAATGTACCCACAGTAGTTACACTATCATAACACAGTTAAATTGACCCAAATTGTCAATTTTACTGTGCCTGGTGATGGTTGCAATAATGCTACACAATTGTAAATAGCAAATACTATACAGTAGCAAGCAAACATTATGTTTTGAGCAAAGTTCCCTTTTATCCACTTTCCCCAACCACATGTGAAAAAATTCTTGTCTTAATAAAACAAATCCTTTCCAAACAGGTGATTAAGACACATATGTTTTTCTTGTACTATAATTAGCAATCTCCTAAAATGAACGGATATAAACAAGGTACTACGTAGTAAACTAAAACACCTGTGTGTTTAGGTTCTACTTTAACTGGTGTTTGACTCAGTTTGTTTAATGTTGACTCAAAAAGTTGATCCGTAAACTTTGGAAGTAGAAATTATTGCCACTTGAAAATGTATGGTACGCACTCATGCTCATGCTAAAACACCTGCTAGCCCATCTTACTTTTTAGTGATACATCTACTTCTGGAAATGTAATTATATTTTCACCCCCATTTTTGTTTTAGTTCATAATGTTTCATAATAGATGGAGTTCAACTTTCAAACCAATAAATATTGCATAGCCTTCAATTGGGTATATATATCATATGTCTCAATTTGTTTGGCTAATAGCTAAATTAGGTCACAATTTTGGTTATCATCATGGCTAGACTTGATTTTATGTGCTACCAGCACCGTTCCACATGAAGGACCAGGATCTACTTTACATTATGGATCCTGATCCAAAATAATCTTCAGATTATATGCCTAGAGTTGGCATATTCTACACTTGCAGTTAACAGTTTATGTGCTTGTAAATAAATCGAAGATACATAAACTGTTAACTGTAGGTACAGAATATATCAACTGCAAATACATAATTTTTTATTCACGGTCCACAATCTAAATGAACCTAGTCCATGGTATAACAATTGTGCACATGGCCCCTAATTTTTTGAAGTTTAATTTTTAAAAGGCAACATGACGGTTTTAGTCCATTAATTATACATAAGTTGTAGACTCAACCCATGAATTATTATCTTATACAATTTTTCTCTTTTAATTATGCTGAAAGTGGCCGTTTCAATCTATTACTTATCATTTGTTAATATTAACAAGTTATTTGAATTTCCAAATTGTTAATAGATATATTGGTCATTTTGTAAAATTTTCTCAAATTTCCTCCGAATCTTCATATATACACTACTCTTACCACAAACACTTGTTAAATACTTGTCTATCTTAATTAAGAAAGAACAAAAGAAGCAAAAATAACAAGCAAGTATGATTGAAGATATACCTTAGTTTTGTAGCTCGACTCTCCAATTTATTTTGCTATTGCATTATTAGAGAAAGATTCTTCTAATTTCAGTTTATTTTTTCAAAAATGTATTCATTGTATTAATTATTATTTCCTTACTAATAAGGTTGTATATTGATGGAGCAAAATTCTGATATGGATTAGAGATAAGATTCTAAGGAAACAACATTGAATGTTTACTACTAGATCAAATTATTTTTTACTTACATAATGAATTTTAAAAATAATTATTTTAATATGTTAATAATTAAATTGTATATATTACCCTTAAGAGATAACTTAATGAGATATGAAAAATAGTAATTTTGCAACAACAAAAAAAAATTATAATAAAATAATATATTAAACTTACAATTTGGTTTATCTTCAATCCTAATTAGTAATATCTTGCTTGTAATTTTTGCTTCTCAATTCCTCCTCAATCAGATAAATAAGTATTTAGCTAGGGTTTTGCGATAAAAGTAGTGTATATATGAAGAATCATGGAGGCAATTTTCAAAAAAAAAAAAAAAAAGTTCACAAAATAAATAATATATTTTTATTAATTTGAAAATTCAAAATAAATTGTTAATGTTAACAAAATGACTAATATGTCATTTTCTTTTTTTCCTTTTTTTATTCTTGAATTATTTTAATTTTTATGTGAGGAAAGTGTTTGAATTTTTTCTTGTTTTATTTAAAAATTTATTTATAAAAAAATAGGAGTAAATTCTACCAAATTACTTCACAATAGATGGGCCGCTTTTTGAGCAGGTCCAAAACCAAGTTGGATCACAAGTATCCCAATGGATAATACAGAAATAGCCCAGTTGGGCCTTAACTCTTTATCTCTACTCTCCAATTGTGTTAGTACTCAAATGAATCTTTTGTTGGGTTACCATTGTTATACCATGGACTAGGTTGTGAACTTTAATACAAGAATTTTGTACCTTTAATTAACATATTTGTATTTACAATTAAAAAATTTCGTACATAAAACTTATAATTACTAATAGATAATATGATACACAGATACAGAAACTTATCAATTGCAGGTATAGAATGTGTCAACTAAGATGAAAGAATAAGTCATGCTCACCTCATGCATGCCACTTATTATTACACCACTCATTCAATTCCCTCATCACTTCTCTCTGATCACATTATTCTCAACCACACTGAGCACAAACAAACAGCAAAAGTTCCCAAGTCTTAGAATCATCATGCGTCATACATAAATAAGAAATATATTAGGAAAGCAGAAAAAGAAAAAAAAAAAAAGGGTTTTCGGAGTTAACAAGATTTAAAGAGTACAGTTAATTAAGGTTTCCATCCTAGTTCAAGAGCGTTAATTAATCCCAGATTCTTCTTCTTTTTGCGCTGTATCGATGCACTTGCGTTGTGCTGTTGTAACCGGTGGGATTATGACTCGGTCCAGACCGGAGGGTATTGGTCCAGTCGAACTTTTGGCCACGCGGCGGTGGCGGCGAGGTGCGGCGCCGCCGCGGCGGGTACTGCTACTGCTCCGGCGGGCTTCTTTCTTGATTCCTTGATCTCAATCTTGGTCCCTCCTTCCATTCTTATATTTATGCTCACTTCTGAAAGGGTTTTTTTTATCATCTGATTTGCAGCATTATTATTTTCATTATTACTCTCTTTCTGGTCACGATAAAGCCTGTGCAACTTAGAGCAAGCTTGCATATCCCATCCTTGATTTCTTCCTCCAGCTCTCTCTCCACATCCCTCTCAAGCTCCCCCCATATCTTCTTCTCCTCATCGGACGACATCCAACTTTAATTTCCCAAATCCTACAACAATGTTAAGGTTTTTTTAGTACTACGTACTGAAATTCTGTTACAACGCAGTATATGTTCATAACTATTTTCTTAACTTATTAAAACACAAAGAGTCAATATCGCCTCCACTCGCCTCCAGTGAAACTCGAAACTCACAACATTCCTTATAGGAATGCAACTTGGTGCACTAGACAAGGTCCACAAGGTCTTGACGCGAAAAAATTA
Source organism: Ipomoea trifida (assembly GCA_003576665.1). Lineage (NCBI taxonomy): Eukaryota > Viridiplantae > Streptophyta > Magnoliopsida > Solanales > Convolvulaceae > Ipomoea > Ipomoea trifida. The sequence continues at coordinate 2,131,549 of CP025646.1, forward strand.
AGTTAGTACCTCTGGTAATGTATACCTTGTTTGTTTCAAGTTATGAGATTACGGTAATGTTACATTACCTCAAAGCTGATGTGGCGGTAATGTTTCAAGGTAATGTGATTACCCCCGTTTTTTTAGGTAATCTAAGATTACCTTGGATTATTCCGACTTTGTCCTTGTTAACTAATCCTTATATATAATAATAATAATAATAATAATAATAAATAATAATAATAATAATAATAAAATAACATAACATATATAAAATAAATATATGTTTATATAATTAAATATACATGTGTGTATATTTATATATTTATTTTTTTAATATTAAGAATCAATACATTCGTACATATAATAAATAAAAATACACACAATATATATATATATATATATATATATATATATATATATATAATATATATATATATATATATATATATATATGTGTGTGTGTGTGTGTGTGTGTGTGTGTGTGTGTGTGTGTGTGTGTGTGTGTACCCATATAATGGTCTTTTGTGTTACTATAGACTTCGACTTGAGAATCGGTGGTCAAAACTTTGTAAAGGAAAAAAAATTGAGACTCCTTTATTTAGCTTTTGATAAGGTAATCAATGTGCTGGATGGACTACAGATAATATACGTTACGCGGGTCATGGGGGAGATATGCTTAAAGCCCTCTAATATTATATTATATATATCGAGTTTAGATGTTTTAGTGTAATTAACCATGTCCATAAGGATATTTTAGTGTAATATAAGAATGAATTTTTCATTTCTTGATGATGGAAATTCCTTTTTTTTTCTTCTTATTAATCTTCTTCTTTCTTTGAAGTTGGACCTAAGAGTAACTTTAAGAGTTGAGTTTTTTTGTTCGGTTTTTAAAGTCCAAATAGGAGTGATAATGGAAAAGAAAATCAAAGTTAAAAAAGAAAAAGAAAACAAGCTGTAGGAGAAAAATAAAGATTATTCACGCTCCATCGGGGTGCACGCTTAGCTAAGTGCGCTTAGTGAACCAAACGTGCACCATAGGACAATTTTTTTTTTCTTTCTTTCTTTCATATAGTCGAGCTATTTTTTTTTTCTTTCTTTCTTTCATATAGTCGAGCTCACAAAAAATTTAATTACTGCAATTTTTTTCTCTATCCTTTCTTTTTTATCCTCCAACTCAACATCTCCCTTTTCTAACTATGAAAAAACTCCCCAAAAACCTATATTGGATGCTCTATGTCAATAAGTTGAAGGCCTGACTATGTGTCTTTCAAGAGATAAAGTTCCAGCTTTATGTAACCATGCTTGATAATGACCATCTCCAAATTATCTTCATCTTTCCTTATAAGCATGCACTTGGTTTGTCAAGATTTAATTGGTCATCATCACTTTGCAAAAATATTTAATTTGTACGATAGATTATAATGAAACATCAATAAACTCATGATTATTAAGGGATTTTAGTCTTAAATTTTTTTGTCACTCAAAGAAGACCAACATTGAGGTCAGAAGTGTGAGCATAAATATAATATAAACATAAATGTGCAGTCCAACTAGCAGCTTAAACTTTTAGTTGGATGGAAGACATGATTCAATTAGAAGAATATATAATTTGAACTTAGTGAATATAGTGTGTGGAGTTGATGAAATTTGGGGCTTATCATGTTTTGTAGTAATGTCCAAATTTTGCCAGTTAAGGCCAACGTATACATTGCAGTATATTCTTGGCTTGTTTTGGTGAAATTTCCGTTTCAACTTTCAACACAAGGGAGCCATTTCCTGATATCTGTACGTGGTCCTATTATTCTTCAACATTTGATGTTAAAAACAAAAAAATTAAAATTAAAATCTTTAAAAAGAATATTACTTTGCAGCTATTTAAAGACAGATCTCAATTTTAATCGAAATTAAAATTTACAAATTTACCAATTAAACTTTTGGAAATATATGTGTTCAGAAAAATAACTGTTCTGATATGATGGTTTCACAAGTTGAACAAATCTACCATGCACTCCACTTGTTTGATTTTCTCTCAATTGGTGGAAGAACATAATTCTTATTCGACATATATACCCTATTCTTATTTTTCCGCTCTAATATTCTTTTTTATGCCTTTTTCCAAGGAATTTGAAATAACTCAAATCGAAAAAAATAAAAATAAAATAACATTAATAATTACACTCATAGAGGTGAATCTCTTCAACATTGCAGCCAATGTACCCACAGTAGTTACACTATCATAACACAGTTAAATTGACCCAAATTGTCAATTTTACTGTGCCTGGTGATGGTTGCAATAATGCTACACAATTGTAAATAGCAAATACTATACAGTAGCAAGCAAACATTATGTTTTGAGCAAAGTTCCCTTTTATCCACTTTCCCCAACCACATGTGAAAAAAATTCTTGTCTTAATAAAACAAATCCTTTCCAAACAGGTGATTAAGACACATATGTTTTTCTTGTACTATAATTAGCAATCTCCTAAAATGAACGGATATAAACAAGGTACTACGTAGTAAACTAATTAAACACCTGTGTGTTTAGGTGTCTACTTTAACTGGTGTTTGACTCAGTTTGTTTAATGTTGACTCAAAAAGTTGATCCGTAAACTTTGGAAGTAGAAATTATTGCCACTTGAAAATGTATGGTACGCACTCATGCTCATGCTAAAACACCTGCTAGCCCATCTTACTTTTTAGTGATACATCTACTTCTGGAAATGTAATTATATTTTCACCCCCATTTTTGTTTTAGTTCATAATGTTTCATAATAGATGGAGTTCAACTTTCAAACCAATAAATATTGCATAGCCTTCAATTGGGTAAGTATTATATCATATGTCTCAATTTGTTTGGCTAATAGCTAAATTAGGTCACAATTTTGGTTATCATCATGGCTAGACTTGATTTTATGTGCTACCAGCACCGTTCCACATGAAGGACCAGGATCTACTTTACATTATGGATCCTGATCCAAAATAATCTTCAGATTATATGCCTAGAGTTGGCATATTCTACACTTGCAGTTAACAGTTTATGTGCTTGTAAATAAATCGAAGATACATAAACTGTTAACTGTAGGTACAGAATATATCAACTGCAAATACATAATTTTTTATTCACGGTCCACAATCTAAATGGAACCTGGTCCATGGTATAACAATTGTGCACATGGCCCCTAATTTTTTGAAGTTTAATTTTTAAAAGGCAACATGACGGTTTTAGTCCATTAATTATACATAAGTTGTAGACTCAACCCATGAATTATTATCTTATACAATTTTTCTCTTTTAATTATGCTGAAAGTGGCCGTTTCAATCTATTACTTATCAATTTTGTTAATATTAACAAGTTATTTGAATTTCCAAATTGTTAATAGATATATTGGTCATTTTGTAAAATTTTCTCAAATTTCCTCCCCGAATCTTCATATATACACTACTCTTACCACAAAACACTTGTTAAATACTTGTCTATCTTAATTAAGAAAGAACAAAAGAAGCAAAAATAACAAGCAAGTATGATTGAAGATATACCTTAGTTTTGTAGCTCGACTCTCCAATTTATTTTGCTAATTGCAATTATATTAGAGAAAGATTCTTCTAATTTCAGTTTATTTTTTCACAAAATGTATTCATTGTATTAATTATTATTTCCTTACTAATAAGGTTGTATATTGATGGAGCAAAATTCTGATATGGATTAGAGATGAAGATTCTAAGGAAACAACATTGAATGTTTGCTACTAGATCAAATTATTTTTTACTTACATAATGAATTTTTAAAAATAATTATTTTAATATGTTAATAATTAAATTGTATATATTACCCATTAAGAGATGAACTTAATGAGATATCAAAAATAGTAATTTTGCATACAACAAAATAAAAAATTATAATAAAATAATATATTAAACTTACAATTTGGTTTATCTTCAATCCTAATTAGTAATATCTTGCTTGTAATTTTTGCTTCTCAGATTCCTCCTCAATCACGATAAATAAGTATTTAGCAAGGGTTTTGCGATAAAAGTAGTGTATATATGAAGAATCATGGAGGCAATTTTCAAAAAAAAAAAAAAAAAGTTCACAAAATAAATAATATATCTTTTATTAATTTGAAAATTCAAAATAAATTGTTAATGTTAACAAAATGACTAATATGTCATTTTCTTTTTTTCCTTTTTTATTCTTGAATTATTTTAATTTTTATGTGAGGAAAGTGTTTGAATTTTTTCTTGTTTTATTTAAAAATTTATTTATAAAAAACATATATAGGAGTAAATTCTACCAAATTACTTCACAATAGATGGGCCGCTTTTTGAGCAGGTCCAAAACCAAGTTGGATCACAAGTATCCCCAATGGATAATACAGAAATAGCCCAGTTGGGCCTTAACTCTTTTATCTCTACTCTCCAATTGTGTTAGTACTCAAATGAATCTTTTGTTGGGTTACCATTGTTATACCATGGACTAGGGTTGTGAACTTTAATACAAGAATTTTGTACCTTTAATTAACATATTTTGTATTTACAATTAAAAAATTTCGTACATATAAACAAATAACTTATAATTACTAATAGATAATATGATAACTACAGATACAGAAACTTATCAATTGCAGGTATAGAATGTGTCAACTAAGATGGAAGAATAAGTCATGCTCACCTCATGCATGCCACTTATTATTACACCACTCATTCAATTCCCTCATCACTTCTCTCTGATCACATTATTCTCAACCACACTGAGCACAAACAAACAGCAAAAGTTCCCAAGTCTTAGAAGTCATCATGCGTCATACATAAATAAGAATATATTAGGAAAAGCAGAAAAAGAAAAAAGAAAAAAAGGGTTTTCGGAGTTAACAAGATTTAAAGAGTACAGTTAATTAAGGTTTCCATCCTAGTTCAAGAGCGTTAATTAATCCCAGATTCTTCTTCTTTTTGCGCTGTATCGATGCACTTGCGTTGTTTTTCTCAATCTGCTTGTTGTAACCACTGGTGGGATTATGACTCGGTCCAGACCGGAGGGTATTGGTCCAGTCGAACTTTTGGCCACGCGGCGGTGGCGGCAGAGGTGCGGCGCCGCCGCGGCGGGTACTGCTACTGCTCCGGCGGGCTTCTTTCTTGATCTCCTTGATCTCAATCTTGGTCCCTCCTTCCATTCTTATATTTATGCTCACTTCTGAAAGGGTTTTTTTGCTATCATCTGAATTTGCAGCATTATTATTTTCATTATTATTGTTATTTCTCTCTTTCTGGTCACGATAAAGCCTGTGCAATCTTAGAGCAAGCTTGCATATCCCATCCTTGATTTCTTCCTCCAGCTCTCTCTCCACATCCCTCTCAAGCTCCCCCCATATCTTCTTCTCCTCATCGGACGACATCCAACTTTAATTTCCCAAATCCTACAACAATGTTAAGTTTTTTTAGTACTACGTACTGAAATTCTGTTACAACGCAGTATATGTTCATAACTATTTTCTTAACTTATTAAAACACAAAGAGTCAATATCGCCTCCACTCGCCTCCAGTGAAACTCGAACTCACAACATTCCTTATAGGAATGCAACTTGGTGTCACTAGACCACAAGGTCTTGACGCGAAAAAATTAAGTTAGTACCAGTTGTTCCAAAAAAAAAAAAAAAAAAAAAAATACCTGTAAATGTACGTACGTAGAATTGGAAGCTAATGGTCCATGGCAAATCTTGACGGTTTTTGAGTGGTTTGGTTCTTGGAGCACTGTGTTGGACGAGAGACATTGTTATATCTGCGTAGGATGCGATAGTGACATGAAGGATATTGGACTGGTTACCGGTTGACCAGTTGGATTGAAGACGACAGGAAGTTTAAGTTCAAGGGACAAACAACTGTTTAAGAGACGTTATTTCAGTTGGAACATTTGATTTAGGCGCCAAATGTTTGTTCAGGTAAATTGGGTTATGTATATATTATTTAAGATAGAGAATTGGGATTTGATGAAATGGTGGTTTTGGGGAAGATCATATCAGAATGGGCCGGGCATTCTCCCTCTTGGCATGTGCTTTACTTGCAAGGTATGCCAATCGTTGGATTGCCTTAAAGCACAATCATGTTTCACAAAATCTTGCATTTTGATGTGAATATATGTCTTCCAATGAAAATTTAATTTATATACCATTTTTGGAGATTATTCATGCTTCAATTCTTTAATTTCTTATACCTATTTGATCTTTTAATTTTACTCCACCATATATGGTATGTTATATATATGGTTGTCCAACACTCAATTGTAAATTTGGGACGAGCGGATCAGATTCCCATATAGCAACTTGACTTAAATTAGAGATATCTTGATCACTTGCATTTTATCTTATTATGTGTATTTTTTTAGTTGTCATTATTATCATATTACACATTTTGCCATGCCATCATCATTAACATGCCATACAATGTCATCACTTCAACCTTGATATATCTAGCTAGCTACTACATATGCTACGAGATTATTTAGAAAATTTAGTGATTAAAAATTTTGCTTTGGGAAAATTTCTATACTAGTAAAATAATTATAGAATTAACAAATTGATATTTTAGTATTCTGGGTAAATTTATAAATTATTATTTATGACCAAGTTTTTATTCTTGTTAATATATAACAAATTTTAAGAATAATCATTTTATAAGGAATATAACATGTCAAACATGATGTGGCATATATGTGTTAACCGTAGTAAGAACGTCTCCATCAGTACATTTTAGGAGATTCTTTCTTACTTTTGGCATAAATAATAGAGGTGAGAGGAGATTAAATATTTCCGAATTTTTTTAGACAATCTTAGCTGTCTAGGGATGGCCCTGGACAGCCATGGCTGTTTAGAACGAGGGCGGCGGCTATGACCCTCCCCCTTGTTCTAGGCCTTTGAGTTCTAGATCTGGACTTCATGTTTGAGGTCTGGACCTCATGTTTGACAGTCGTGGATGTCCTCGCCAGACAGCAGGTGGCTGATACTTTTTTTTAATAATTTAATAAATAAATAAAAGGTTTTTTTAAAAAAATATTTTAAAAGTGACACATGTCAAATTTTGAAAAACTTAACCTACTATACAAGTTGATTTGGACTCAATTGCAATATTTTACAGGTTTAGGAGATTTAAATAGAGCTTTTTTTTTTTTTTTTTACTTATGGAATCTAATTGCACTATCCGAATGACTTAGGGGGTCAATTTCACACTTTTTCCAAAAAGTTTTAAACTACTCTATTTTGATAATTAAATAAAATTTTAAATTTCCATAATTTAAATAAATAAATAAATTTAAAAAAAAAAAAAAAAAAAACCTCTTCATTTGCAAATTGGAATTGAAGCCTACTGGTAAAAATCTGGACTTTACTAGTAAGCAAGAACATAGGGTGCCTCTTTTTGTGGCAATCTTATGTACTTTCATTAATGAAGCTATAGTTTTGTTATGCTATGCCTAGTAAATACTAATAGCTCCCAACGGATGACATAAACGGTAACTAATGTGGGTCCAAATTAGAATCAAAATCAAATATTTACTGATGGAAATGTATTTTAATAATATTAACATGTTTATTTCGCAGTAAATTAAACAAGAATTATAATTATTACAAAAAATGTTGATAATAATCGAAAGATAATTAAACAAGGTGGGAACTATTCATAGCTGAAACTCTTTAAACGAGGATTTGATTTCAATGACTTAACGAATGTTGGGGAAAAGTATGTCATCATCCATCATGGTCTACTTGGTAGGGTGGACTAAGGTATTTAAAAATAATATTATAAGTAGAGTTTTTTTTAACACAATATTATAACTTATAAGTAGTTAAAAAAAAAAAAATATTGTAGGTGCATGAAAGTGACACCACTAATAGTGAATTTATGTATTTAAAGTAGTAAATTAAAGTTATATACTTATGGTAGTGAATTTATGTATATTTAGTAGTAAATTTATGTATTTACATTTTACACTAATGATTTTGATTAATCAAATTTATGTATCTAAACTAATAATTTTATATTCCTATAGATTGATTTTAATTTTTTTAAAAAAAATACAATATATAAGGCCGTGTTTGGTTCGCACATGGAAATCAGAATTAGAATTGAAATCAAATACTTGATAACGATAATTGGTTTTTGTGAAAGCATTTTGAATGTTTGTTAGTGTGGTGAAATTGGAATGACTAGTAGTTGACCCGTGCGATGCACGGAATGAAAATATATCAAGTGAAATGAAAGATTGGAGAAAAAGAAAATAATTAAGATAATGGTAATGAGTTTTCGTGAAAGTATTTTGAATGATTGGTAGTATGGTGAAATTGGAATGATTACCAATATTAATGTTTGGTTATTTATGACCCTATAATAGGAATAATGCTTTTAATATATATATATATATATATATATATATATATATATATATATATATATATATATATATATATATAATCCTAATCATATGAGAACCACTTCCAGATGAGAACTTGTGGACAAATCAAAGCTATTGATTTGCATGATCTTATGGATGGATCATGGGAAATCAAGTAACAAACTAGCGGTGTCATTTTTATAAATATTACAAAATTTTGTGTATTTCAACTGTTAGATCTACTAAATCAATGATTTAGATTTGTCCACAGGTTCTCACATGATTATACACACACATTATAATAATTGTTTTTTACTTCTTCAAGTTGGTCGTAAGCCCGCATGAGGCGGGTTAAGGTTAAAGAATTTTAGTCCATGGACTTCGCGGGCCAACTCGCAAAAGTTATAGCTTAGTCCATATTGACATCCCTAGTTGAAATTATACATGTTCTATCAAACACTTGCATAGAAGGGTGAAGTTTTGCGTGGGCTGGATGTCTATGCATAGGAAGCAAATGAGCATTGTTATGTAAAAATAAAAATAAATAAATAAAAATAAAAAATAAAAATTTTAAAAGAAAGTTAAACAAAAGTTTTAATTACTTTTGACTTGGATTTATGTATAAAAAATGCGGCACCAAATTAAATTAAATTCCCATAGAAATTATTGATTAGATTCAGTATTGAATCCAGGAAAGAACAATTTTGTAAAAGTAGGTGCGCTGTGAGAATAAGTAGAAATCGGATTTTCTGATTATGAGCAGAGGGTCTTCGTCGTCACCTATATCTTCAGTCTTCACCTTAACAGTGCCACCAAATCTTTTCGATATTCGATCTTAATTGGGTATTGTGTTTGAATCAATGTCGTCGTCATGTCGATCTCCAGTACGCCGGCCGGACTAATAATTTGCTGCTAATTATCCACCAAACTTACCCACAAGTTGCACGCAATCGCCGGGATGAATAGAGAAACACCAACCTCAACCTGATCACCAGCTGTTTTCTTGAACAAATATAATAAATCTACGTTTTAAATTACACTCAACTCGCCCAAATCACGCACACTAATTTAACTCGATCTGATTCAATTTACTATTAAGTCATCGTTCACGTTTAATTGTGAAATATTCTTAATGTCAAGTGACGGGTTAGAAATAATGTCGAAACTTTACTACTAAAATCTCGATTTAAATAGAAAATACAGTGAACACATGCAAAATGCCTAGTAAGAATGTGCACTTCACGTTTTCATTGGACCCTGCGAAAAACCTAACCAATAAGCATGTGCACTTCATGTTTTCACGGGACGATTGAAATGAATACCGATTAATTAACAACTACTTCAATTATTATATTACTTTTTAAAAAAAAAATTGTTATCGTTTTATTTAGCTTAAGACTTGAAAAAAAAAATTAATGAAATATAATCAATCCATTAACAACACCAGGTGGCTATTGCCATCTTGCTAGTACTGTTGCCACTGTCCTTTCATTCCCAAGGTTTCTTATGCCAGAGTTCCCTTGTTCCAAAAAAACAAAATGTCAGGGCAATGAGTAACCCTACTCTCTTGACCAAGTTGCACACATTTTTATTATTTTTCCAAAAACTAGAGAATTTAGAGAATTTATTTATGGGATTAGAGAAGTTTAAGGAATCCAACAGAGATGTGCTCTTGTGAGTGTCTTCTTATTGTGATATAATCATTGAGATACTTGATTATGTTTGAAAGGAAGTGTGGTGATCCATACTGGAGATTTCTCCTGGAATAGCAAGCACACACTCTTTTGCTTGGACGACGATATTAGATTTTGGTCATTAAAAAGTTTTAAAATTAAGAGTAAAACATTAAAACTTAATGCATTAAATCTGATAAAAGAGTGTCAACAAGATAAGAAGGCGGAGTGTTCAATCACTCGCCGTAATCTGACACAAAAACAACCCCCGAGTCACGTCATGGACAACAAGATTCACAGATCACTTAGTAAAACAGAAATATACACCACTCATTGAGGATGCGTTATGTTTTTCACAATTTTTTAATTAATATGTTTTTTTACCCAGCATTATTTTACTGTGTCAATCATTACCAACACTCCCATATCATATGTGCGATGACGTAGACTAAACATAAACAAAAAGTTCCATGTAGTTCAACCGCAAGGCATCTGCTTAAGTGGTGCAAAGGTGGAAAAAAACATAGGACAAATTACAAGATAGGACATGTTTGGTTATAACCTTAAAATTGTTAAGAATATTCCTAAACCCGGGCCTCGGGTCAAACAAGAAGTTGTAATCATCCCTTGGACCACGGCGTGGCCTATTACGGCAATTGTTACGAAAACAAAAGTGCCACGACGTCGTACTTGGTTATTTCACACAACATGTCAAATTCTCAACATTACCCCCCATCCCCCACCCCCCCTTTTTCGCGCCATCTTGGAATTTGGTACCACATTTGCTTACATGTGTCCGGTTTGTACGTTATTAATTTGGAGACCAAAAATAAAAACAAAAACAAAATTACCCATTGGCTGAAATTTAATATTTATTTTTTTTCCATTTTCCATTTATTTTTATAACAATAGAATATGAAACTACAATTCTTCCAGAGAGATTTTGAAAAGTAAATGAAAATAAATGACTCTTTTTTTTTTTTTTGTACCACAAGAAATGGCCCTCCCAAATCCCCATTACCAAAATCCCCTTCCAATCCCACCTTCTTACCTATTTACTATAGTTGTTGACAACTAAGGATTTATTTACTAACAGCTGGTCACAATTCTTTTCATGCTAAAAGCATCTCCCATTCTCCCCACCCTTAACCGCCCCCCCCCCCCCCCCCCCCCCTTCCATCTTTTTTGTCTTAAATAGATAACTTTTTTCAAAGCTCCCAACTTTATTTTTTTTTTGGGTTTTTAGTTGCTCTTTTAATTTTGGTTCTTCTTCTTGTTGTTGTTGTCTGTAGTGTCTGGTGAGTCCAATCTCCTCCTTTTAGTGTCTGGGGTGGAATTTGGGCATGACCCAACAACCCCTCTGTCATCACTTTTGTAGCTCAAGCATGCAGCTTCTAGCACCCCATTTGGACTGGGAGGCACTCTTCTTGTTCTCCCCATTATTCCCACATTTGCTGCTATCCCACTCACAATCCTCAAATCTCTAATCAGCTCAACACACTTCATCACCCTCTCCTGCACCAAATTTTCACACCAAATTAAAGTTACAATCTTTGGGACATTCTTGCCTTAATTGCTGTTATTGTTGTTGTTATTCTAGTACTGTACTCCCAAGATGTTCAAGATTTGGTCCTGCCTTGCCTTGCCTATAGTGTGTGTTTGTGGGCACCACTTATGTTAAATAATGTGTGTGTGTGTTTTTTTACCTTGTGTACTTGTGCGAAATAAGGTATTGCCTTAAATATGATTTCCCCGGCGGTTTTTGTGTCTCCAGAAACAGACATTGCCACGGCCGCCGCAACCTCAGATGGCCTGAATTCCAAGAAATCAATTCCTGCATTCATTGATGATTTAGAAATTGGAAATTGGAAATTGGAACACAATTAATATACACATATATGTATATAAGAAAGCACCTTTCATGGTGCCTAAAATGATCTGAATTGATTTAGAGATGAGGTCTGGTGGGGGGAGTTGATCACCACCATTGATCTTTCTCAGAAAATGGTCTAAGAAAGTGCATGGAGTGTATGGCTGCATTGTCCACTGCAAGTTGGTCAATATCAGAAGCTCCATTCTTTGTACTGTTTTGCCATCAAACATAAACCTGTAATCCCCCACCTGAAAAACACACACATTAAAACAACACAATCAATCAATCAATCAATCAATCATTCGATCCAACACTGACAAGATTAAGAATGGAAATTGTGTGTGTTTTTTCACCTGAATGTCCGCCGCCAATGGCACATTGATCTCCTCCATTTTGGCAGCTAACGACAAACACGCCAAAGCCAACAACTGCACAGCCCAATTCCTGTCTTTCTATGAATCCCGAGACAACCAACACAAAAGATACAGACAATTAAGGATTCAATGTCCAAACAAAAATCCACAACAAACTCTGAAAAGAAAAAGTGGTCAAGAATTGCTGGTGAAAACTTACTGCCTCTGCTATTTCACAGATGGAGAGAAACCGATCCAAGTAACTTATTGATAGGCAGAGAGTAGTATCTCCAAACCCACAATGGGAATGAACCTGAATGTCAAAGAATGATTAGTTTATAGTTTATACAATCTGCAAATAACACACAGTGAAAGTGAAAGTGAAATTGAAGGAAAATTAATGCAGCTAATTTAATGAAGTGAGATCACCTTCCAAATCCAGTCAATGGCCTCAGTTCTCAAGCTGAACTCTAAGTCCCCACCTCTCAATCTCTTCAGATACCCCTCTCTGGGCAAATAGTGGCTCTCTCTTTCCACCATGAAACTGAAGCTTTCCTCACTCAGACTGGGAACCTCCATTAATGGCTCTGATCTTCCACCCCCAAAGATCAAGCCTTTATCACCATTGGAGCCCTCATCCTTTGCCGGAGAATCAGAATCATTAACCCATGGGCTATTCGTCTCTGCACACAGTAGGCTTGAAGCCACAGGGTCATCATAGCTGTTGTCAGCCATTAAAGCCCAAAAAACACAAAAAACACAAAAACACAGAAACAAAAACAAGAAATACAACACAAGAATGAAGAATCCCTGTTTCAATGTTCTCTACTCCAAACCCATAACAAAATCCAGTTTCATCTCTGAAGATTATTAGTGTTTGGAGAGAGAGATGGAGGTGGGTGTAGCTCAGAGAGAAAAGAAGAGAGAGTTGGGTGTGATAAAACTGTTCCAAGAAGAGGAGCTTTATGTAGGAGTGTAACACCCAAAAAGGCTTTGGTGGGTGGGTGGGGGAGATCGATTTAGAGGGAAAATTTTTCTCCTGGATTGCTCATATTATTTATTACCAAAGAGACACATGGAAGAAAAAGAGAATATTTTTTTTTTCCTCTTACTAAACACCTACCGATTACCATAAACAAGACAGTCAATTACAGCGTAATGCCTTAAAGCACAATACGCTAAAGTTCCTTTCTTTTTGTTAGAAATTAAAAAACAAAATTCTAAAAATTTCTTCACATTAATTCCATCCAGATTCAACTTCATATTTATTGACAGCCGTTTCATTCCATTTTTAATAAATAAATAAATAGATAAATAAATAAATATATATAATATATATATATATATATATATATATATATTCGAAAATTATTAAGTAAAAGCAAAAACAATCAAAGACAAAAACATCTGACACAAAAACAATAAACACGCCTTTTACATGAGTACTCATACTTATTTGAATCTGGTTCCAGCTATTATATTCTTCGATATCACGAAATGTGACACCAGCTAATATGATCAAATGAACTGTAAAATTATTTTCAAGAATTTCATATTCTTGAAAACAAAAAGAATAGTATATCATATCCACTCGGAGATACCTTGAAATTTATAAGAATATTGAATCAAAATAGGGTAAATGGCATCCATTTTATTTGATATGTGTACTTATAAAGCAATAATTGTTAATAATAATTACAAAAATATTCATAATTTGAAGTATTGGGGCATTGTAAAATAAGGAAGACATATGATCATTGATGAGGCCACTCCAGAATATCTGTGCAGAGTTGGTTGTACAAATGTCAAAAGGGTTTGTGGGGTAGTCAGCAGTGAGTCAAAGGGTCAGCAGTGATGATATATTAATGATTCTCCAGTTATACCCAGATTTCATTTCTAATAATAAAATCTACAAATACAATATCAATTATATAACTCATCAACATTCCTCCAATTTCACCTCATAATTTTCGCATCCTTATATGTAACAATATTTGACTGGTTTTTTTTTTTATTATTATTATTATAATAAATTAATAAATATATGCTTTTTTAAGTAATGGTAGACAATCAATTCACTATTATCATTATTGAATAAACAATTATATTATCATGTTAAAGAGAAAATAGCATTATTAAAATATTTATATATATTTGACACTTTTATCTTTAGTAATTGATAGGCAACATAGTACTAGTCAAATAGTTTGAGTCTCCCGGATTTGTGGTCAATATTCAATACTTCATTTAATCCAACTGGCATTTAAATTTTTTTAATGCATTAATATAACTATAGACATCATCTTTTAGATTTGATATATTGTATTAAAAAAATTTGAGTACTACTGACTATGTTACAATGTAATATATGTTCATAACTACTTTCTCAACCTACTGAAACATAAAAAAAAAATAGGAGGGTGACTTCGTGACACTAATAAGTGAACTTATTGGAGATGGCAATAGTAAGTTTTCTATTCATTCACTCAATGTTTCATATGAAAAACTGATATGGAAATTTCTAATATGCCAATATGAAATTGGAAAATAATTTTAAAATACAAAATTCATTTTAGGTTTTTTTTTTTTTTCATTTCATTTCCTACTATGTCAATATGAAATTGGAAAATACTTTTTTCTATATATATAAAATCATTTGGATTTTTTTTTTCATTTCATTTCCTAGTTTGTCAATATGAAATTGGAAAATAATTTTTAGTACAAAATTACTTTTATTGTCATAGCAAAGAGGGAAGAAAATTCATACTGGATATCATCTGTATCTTAATTAAGTATATATAATAAATTCTCACATTGATAAAACATGATCTTCAAATAATGTTTATAAAATCTAAAATAACTATTGTCTTTAGGTTAAAAATTAAATGATTTTAATATGGTATCATCATAAATAATTGCATATGAATAACAAGATAATAAATATCATTCATAAGTTACCTTAAGATTATATATTTTACTATATAATCGGATATTATCTATGATTAGTAAATATTAAGAGAAAATATTTAATAATATTATTAATCTTATTAATCTTCTAGAACTATAATTGTAAGGGTAAATTATTTAAGCGGTTTTAGATATTTTGCAATGTTTATATGGTGGACCAGGGAGGTGGACCCTGGTTCAGAATACTATCGATTTAACGTGATGCGTGTTTGTTAAATGACGGTCACTTTAATGGCACCAGCTCATCACTCAATAATAGACGACAGCGCGATTTTCTTTCTTTTTTTTTTTTTTTTCTTTGTTAAAAATATAAAAGTTATTCTTGCATATGCATCCACACTATTCTTCTTCGTTTCGTGGTTAACAATATCATCTTTTGATAATTTTTCATAATTTCTATTTGTTTTTATACTGATTCTTGGATATACCATCATCGTCAATGTAATTTTCTTTGGCTTTTTGCTCCGTAGCCTTTTCCCCTTGGTCGAGGAAATACTTCTTCATTATCATCACAACTACCCTTTAAACTGGCAATTGATGTTTGTTCAATGGATCGGATTATTTACTTAAATGAGTGTTGATGGACTACGAAAGAAGGTGCCCAACTTAGAACGCCTTTAAAATTTTTCCATATGTATATGCAATCAGACTTATAGGCCTTGTGGTTGAGTGGTATAGCATTGTGATTTTTCACCTGAGAGATCTCAGGTTCAAATCCCCTTTAGTAGTTTTATCATGATATATATCTCACCGTAATTTGCTCATCAAAGCACAATGCAAATGTGAACACGTAAATTAAAACCTAGATTGAAATAAGAAATTCATTTAATCAAAGTTAACATAAATACTAAACTAATGAAAAACAAATCAAAAAATCAAATACACATTAAAATAATTGAGTTGAGTACACGACATGAGTGGTTGGGATCATCGAGGTTAGTGTATAGTTCTTTTTTAGATAATAGAGTTGCGCTAAGGGTGTGATGTAGGTTGGCTCACGGTACATAAAAGACGGTGGAAAATGTACTAGTTTGCATGAGAATACTTTTATTGAATCATTGATTGTAGATAGAGGTTGGGGTGGAAATAGGCTAGATCGAGCCGAACTTTAGAAATTTAGGCATGGGCCTGCTATGGAAATCTAAAGCCTGAGTTTGGCCCTATATGTAGCCTTTTTTAGGCTCAAACCTGAGCCTACAGTTGGCCTAGCCTGGCCTGAAGCCTTTTTAAAAGCCTATTTAACATATAGGTTTTTTTAAAAGTTTCAAAATAGATCATAAATACGCTTTGAGCCTATTTAAGGGCTCCATTTTTAAGCGTTTTAAAGTATACTTGTAAAAAATTTACAATAAATACCTAAGTGAAATTGTATTATTATTTGTTATCCTATATAATATCATAAATAATAAACAATCAACTCACATAATTAAGTTGCGATATTTCATTAAATATTATGACAGTAAGAACAGTTAATAAAAAAATTAAACAATAAGAGTACATACATCAGGATTAGCAACAATATATGTTTATAATTGAATCATAATTTAGAATGAGATTTTGGAGGTGGAGGGTTAGAGTTTGATAATTATATATACTTGTGATTGTATTGTAAATATAAAAATATATATTAGGTATAAAATAGAATATATATATATATGTCTGGCCTGTAGGCTTGAAGGCCGAGCCTGGTATATATAAGTCTGGCCTGTTTAGTTTAATAGGCTTTTGAAATATCCATACCAGGCTCCAGGTATATTTAGGAGTGACCGGAGGAGCAAAGAGAACAACAGCAATCAGAGCTCCGATCGAGCTACGAACACGAGTAGATAGGCGGTTAGGGGGGGAGAGGAGCGGCTGGGCCTGCCTTTTCAATCAATCTCCGCCCGCTCAGTTGGCTCAAGTCTGGCCTTTCTACTAAACGAGCTAGGCCTAACTAGACTTTAATTAGACCCGGACATAGGCACTTACAAGGGATCTGGCCTTCTCCACCCCTAGGTAGAGGTGTCAATGCAGGCTTACTCATCCCAACACGAGCCTTTGTGGGACGGTACGCGAAACCCGCATGCTAAGATTATGCGACATTAATCCGCCTCATGCGGGCTCGTGGTTCTCGCAGGCCTAACTTCAAAAAAATTTAAATTATTATTGTTCTATATTCAAATAAGTTAACCTAAATAATATTAAAATTTTTCGTGTTAAAAAATTTAAATCTTTTAGTATTTTTATATATATTCTTTTTTTTTTATTTATGAAAAGCCTGTGAGTCAATCCGTAGCCCACACAGGCTAGCTCGCATAGCTTGTGATGGCTAAAAATTCCACCGCGAGACAATTTAGGGCTAGTCTGGAGTCTTCGACCCACCATGACACCCCTAATTGTGGGCCCTATTTGCAGTAAGCATTAGAGTAGTATAGGGGATTAGGGGTCTTCTTCTAAGTTGGAAAATGTAGTTATATAAAAGGTGTTATTTAGTGGTAAATTATAATTTTTTAAATATTTTTTTCATAAATAATATTCAGGAAGATGGGAAGAGGAAGAATGAATATAGACAAAAATAAATAGATAAATAAATAAAACGTTTGCTGAAAATAAGCTACATGTATGGCTTACACTTTTGCTTTACATTTATTAAGGTTAGTTATTACATAATTAAGAGGACAACTTTAAATTAAAAAAAAAATTATTTAAATACTCAATGAGTAAAATTAAAATCAGTATCTAAAAATAAAAACCAATAAAATAACTAATTTGTGTAGAAGTACAAATTATTAGCTCAAATGTCTACAGAAGTATATATTGAATTGCTTTCAAATTATTATTGTTTCTTCCATTTATATCGAAAAACTAAATTATTAATTAAAAAAAATTAAAATGTTTACAGCCAAATTAAAAACAATAACTTTTTAAGACCAAAATAAATACTATAATAAATAAATAACCACACAATTTACGATTTAATTAATATGCTAATATAGCTCTGGTCGACTTTGGTCTAACATAGAACTTAGGATACTTTCATCGATCATCTGAATCCAACCATTTTATGATAATAAAAGGTTGAATCTTAACTTAGATCTAAAGGATCATTTCAATGCCGCATATGTTTATCCTTCTTTCTTAACCTTTGACACAACTCCCATGAATATTCTCCCCACCTCTCCCTCAACAAAATATTGAAGATTTATCGCCTACATAGGCAGCTTAGTTGGTCACGAGAGTGATGTTTGAAAAGAAAGATCATGGATTGAGTCTCACCAGCGACAGTCCAGCATCTGTGTTCAGCTGATGAGTTATCATGATTTACATAGCGGGTTTAAATACTGTGGAAGATTATTACAGTAAGGACTGTTTGTTCCGTCTTAGACACCAGCATAAACAAATATTTTGAGAAACTTAAGACTACTGGGCATGTCTTGCAATTTACTCATCATCCACCGAGTCTCTGAAGTAGAAGTAAGTAAAGACTCTCTAATTTACTATGCAAATATCTCCACAAAAAATATCGAAGACTAGTGAACTAATATAACTTGCTAGAGTCAAACTATATAGCCTTGTGTATAATATGTCATGGGAGAGTCATATCATCTTAATTTCCTGCAGCATAACTTATACATATGTACGTATAGGTACATGTACACATAATGACACAAACCTTGGGGGGTATGCCCCAAAAATTCTAGTTGGACCATATATATAGAAAATGATCACTTTTAATTTAACACAAGCATGGCTCATTCACGTGGCATATATGGAGATTATATATATATTTCTATATAAGTTGAAGCATTGAATAGCAGCCTTCCAGTTCTGTCTCAGAATTGGTATTGTAAGAGGAAAAAATGTTGATTTGGAATTAATTGTAATAATGCACACAAAAACAAACAAGTTTTGGACTTATGCATGAATGAGTATTCAAGCAGCGCAGCATATAGTGCTTGCAGTGGTCCAAACTCACCTTCTTATACTACTTGCACTTGATTGCTTTCTTCTCATCGTTGGCATCAGATCGACTCAATTAAGAAGCAAAATGTTGGTTGTATTGATTTTTTCATATGAAAGAGAATTTTAAACTCTCGAGCTCTTTTAAAGACTGAGAGTACCGATTTCTCATGCCAATCAAGTTGATTAGTTCCTTTCTTCTTTTATACATTGATTTTATGAGATTAAAGATTCGAGCTCTCCATGAATGAGTATATATTTTACTATTTAACCTCACTCTTGCCTTAAGATACTAAGAACATGTGTATACGTGGATATATTCAATGAGTGGAATAAGTTTAAAGTTAGTTGTCTTAGATTTCATCTTTTAACTTTTTATATTTTTTTTATATTTGTCATTTAATTGCCTTTCTATGAACCTAGACCCAAACGATTGAGTTTGCATCTTTGATGAAGAGTTCGAGTCACATACCCAAAAAAAAAAAAAAAAAAAAAAAAAAAAAAAAATCATCCTCTAATACTAAGTGTTACCGCACAAATTATTCTGTGGACCAGAGTTTTGAATGTTCACAATTTACTTTTTAAAAATTTAAAATTTATATACTACGAATACAAATTTTCTTCTACAGTTGTTATGTGTTTTGGTTTAGAAACACAATTTATATTGTAGAAGTTCACAATTTCAATACTAAAAATACACCGTGTAGGACCAAGGTCCACCTTGCAAGATGGACCCAACAACTCGTGTTACCGCTGCTAGTATAAATAGTAACGAAAATATAATTTTATTTCATTATACTTATATAATAATATCCTAACAACGTAACATTTCGATAGTAAGATGCTAGCTCAAATTGGTGATCTAGGTCTTCACCCAATGTTTTCATGTAGTATAGATTAGTAACGGTATGAAGTGTAAAATGATGGTAGTAATTAAGTCCAATCAGTAGAAACTTGTATTTCAAGCAAACCTTGGAATCCTATGAGCCTTTCCAAGTGTTAATTTAGTCTTAGGTTTCGCCGTTGTAATTAACTCAAAAAAAACCGACGAACCATACATTTTTCAGATCAGAAAACTTAAAACCTTAAAGGAAGATTTCAGATGAGATTTCATGGTCAAATTTCTTCTTTTGCTTTTGGTAAATGCCTTGTTGCCTGAGAAATAAAATATTGGAGCTGGACCACATACAATATCAATGCGTATTCTATTTTATCATGACCGGACCAAATATATATAATAAACGTCATTCACATAATTTATACCATAAGCTCCGCTTTAGTCTAGAAAGTTAACAAGTCTGTTATAAGTTGGACCATGATATTAATTTAGATTATAGCTTGATATGATTAGTTAATTTTGTGATCATTGCATTGTGTTACAAGTTTTTTTAACATATATGGAAATCATATATACTAAGTGCAACATTTTATGACTATTAGAAGATGAAATTTTAATCTTTTTTATGATAAGAAAGGTTATTATATCTCATAAATTTTATAAAAACTACATTGAGTTTAGTATATATATTGTGTTTCAAAATGATCATACTTTTTGCAAGTGAGCATTTTTTTTCCTGATAAGTTTTGTTTTTGTTCTAATTAGAGTTTTAACATGATTCAATAATAAATAAAATAAGAATATTTTGTTGACAAAAAGACAATAATGCATATATTCTACATCAAGTAATTAAATTAGTAAGATAAGAATGGAAAGGCAAACTCTTTTTTAAAGTGAGTTTTTTAATTTTTTAAAAAGTTACTCTGTACTATGTAGTGTGATAGCACCATGTTGTCATTTCAAATGATGGTTCGAATTAGTAAAAATGTATAAATGTACATTACAAAAAGCACTTAATCATTAAGAAAAATTTTATTCGAGTTAAGGACTAATGTTAAAGAAAATATCAAATGGAAAAATGTGAAGGGTAAAACTGCTGAGAAAATGTAAAGGTCTAACACAAACATAGAAAACAAACAATTAATATATCTTTTACTACCAACACAATTTCTATTCCAATAAAATATAAGATGTGCAAGCCTTCTTTAATTAAAGGTACATTATTTGATATACTATCAAATAATATATTTCCAAACAATAAACATTTAGTGCATTAAAAATGTACCTTATATTAGTAATCCACCATACAATGCTGATCATAGTCTATTGTATATTGTATAATGATTGTTAGGCTATGGCTTGGGCCGCTCCATGGCTTGCATATTTAGCTATTATGCTGGGCTTATTGAGCTAGCTTGGTATTCAATATTTTATGAGCCAAATACCTTATAATATGATAGCATTATTGTCATCATTTCAAACAGAAAGTCACAGTTGCAAGTCTTATTCAAGGGTTAACATATTATATGGAATAGTTACTGTAGAGTATAGAGTCAAATTGTAGTCATAAAAAATATATTTTATGGGTTTGGAAAAGATAAAACTTTTTTATTGGACTGGTTAATTGAAATAGCACCATTTTAGCAAACCAATACGAGATAACCCATTTTTGTGGACAGTATATGATACAGAAATAGATTCAGATTCAGATTCACATTCATAAAGATCCTAATGGCTGACTTAAACAGAGTCCAATGCTCACACCACAAATGAACAGTCATTACAGGTTTCAAACCAATGTTTGAAATGACACAAGTGATCATAGTAAGCAACATGATATATATATAATACAAGAGCCATAATCATGAGTCATAATACTTGCAGATTAAAGATGGAGAGGAGAGGGGAAGTTTCAACTCAAGCTTCATCCATCTGATCCTGCATCAATCACAACACATGTACAGATTGTCAATTTCATCTAGAAACTTCCAATCAGTGATGCATATCAGCAGCAAACAAACAAAATGTTGGCAACACCATGCTGCAATCCAGGCTATCATAGAGTCATGTTTTTGGCATGTTCAGCCATGTGCATCATGGTTGTATGTAACCATCACAAACTCAAATTCGGGGGACAAATATCGAGTATCTGATTTCTCTTCCATATTTTATGGCTTTGGACAGCAGGGAGGGGGTGGGAAATAACTTTTTTTTTGTTTTTGTTTTAAAAAGATGAACTAAACAAGAGTTGCATGTTATGTTTTGGTGATATACATACAAATATTGTGATATCTGATATGATAGTATTTGATATCATAAAATAATATTATGTCATATCAGGTAATACAATGTCATAAATCGGTTGCATTTTACTCGTGTGCTCAAAGACAACTTAGAACAGGAAAACAGGGATCAAGAAAATGCATGAGGAGAAAAGCAATACAATCCAAAATATCATAGTAAAAAAAAAACTATTGAGAATTGCGGGCTACTAGATATTTAGTGATTTACCTGCATATCCGAAGTCCAAAGAGTGAGATTATCCCTCAACAGTTGCATGATCAGAGTGCTATCCTTGTAGGACTCCTCGCCCAATGTGTCCAGCTCAGCAATAGCTTCCTCGAATGCCTATATAGAAGTAAGATATATGATCTGTTAAAACACATCAAATCAAGTCCTAGAGTTTCAACATTTTCAAACAAGGGGCTATATTAAATACATAAGAGCACAAAATTGAGCGAGATAGTGATCCTACAGGAAGCAAGTTTCCAACAGTGCACATTTGGAAACTAAAAAGATTCGTAATAGTTCATGGACAAAAGCAAGGGATGCAGATGCAGCATGTAAATTGTTTACTACCTTCAGTGTTTAGTACATAGATTATTTGCTTTTCAATGAACTCATCCTTGCTGTAAATGACCTTTAGCTTTCTTTAATGAGATTTTATTTCAAAGCATCATTTATTTAATTATGCTTAATTTCCATAACAGATGATAAATGCTGTGAAGTTAAAGCTTAAACTCTAGTATTAAAATAAAAAAATAATAATAATAAAAAATTCAATGAGATGAGCATAATTCAACAAATCAACAGGTTGATACATGTATAACCAAACTTTTGTTCTAAAGCTTCTAGCTGAAAATTTCTCTATTGACAAAGTCACAAGTTTAACCCTTTGACTCCAATACCATAACTTTTTTTCTTCGCAAGTTTAACCCTTTTGATTCCAATACCATAACTTTTTTTCTATCTCATTTTACAGCGCATTAATATTCCCTAGAGATAGATGGATCCAAGATTCAAATATCACATATTGATGTCAACTTAGCATTCAAAACTCTAAGAGCAATAGATGTGAACTAACCTGTTTAGCCATACCACATGCTTTTTCTGATGCATTCAAAATCTCATAGTAGAATACTGAGAAGTTGAGTGCCAAGCCCAATCGTATAGGATGTGTAGGGGCAAGATCTGCAGCCGCAATGTCCTGAAGAGCATCAACATGAAACTTCAATTGTCAGAAAAGATGAGGGGATGCAAAAGGATTGTGCCTAATGCAATATCAACACATGTTGTGAGTAGGATTGTTTGCACCTATGTATTTTAAAAAGAAAAAAAAAATCCAAACAAACAAAGAAGTTCTTGTGTGTTATGTGCATGTGTACATCAATGCTTGCACTCCTTGCAGCCTCCACCCTTAAAGAGCACACCTTGAATGGGTTTAGATCCTTAATTGAAAGCATGAAACATTTATGACAAGCAACTTAAATATGGAAATTGTGTTTTTGCCAGAGGGGAAAGAACTTGGTTTTCTTCTGTTTCCATTTCAAATAGGTTTCTTTCCTGGATTTGAAAAATTGATGAAACTTAAAGTAAACTGAACTTTTGTTTGGTAAAATCAAAATCATACAATTTAGTTGGATCAAAACAAATTGTTGAGTACAGAATCATGCAATTGCAAGGGCAAAAAGCTTAGGAATTCATTAATAGATCTAAGACTTTGCCCAAATATGGTCATTAGAAACATAACTAGGGTTTTTTTTTTTACCTGAGCAGCTTTATAGGCTAGCATAGTGTCCTCAGCAGCCTCTTTGCGCTCATTCCCAATCTTAAACTCAGCCAAATAGCGATAGTAATCGCCCTTCATCTTCAAGTAGAAGACTTTGGACTCAGAAGTTGAGGCAGAGGGAATCAAATACTGGTCGAGGAGCTTGAGAATTCCGGCGCAGACGGCGGAGAGCTCGGACTCAACCTTGGATCTGTAGTCCTTAACGAGGACGACATGGTCGTCGTTCTTGCGGCCCTCCTCTTTCTGCTCAATCGACGAAACTATCCGCCAAGCCGCACGCAGAGAGCCGATAACGTTCTTGTAGGCAACCGAGAGAAGGTTGCGCTCCTCCACGGAGAGCTCGAAGGCGGAGGTAGCGGAGCTGATCACCAGGCTGTCCATGAACTTCACCATCTCCTCGTACCGCTCAGCTTGCTCCGCTAGCTTAGCCATGTACACGCTCTGCTCCCGGCTTAGATTTCCCGGTATCGCCATGGCCGCCGTCTCCGTCGCCGTCTTTTTACTCTTTAAAATTAAATTGGGAATTTTGAAGTTATCAAGAGGCCTTCAGAATTTCAGGCGCTAAATATATATAACATGGAAGTGAGTATTATTACTCCCTCTGTCACATTTTGTATCGGTTCGATTAAAATTTAACTATAATTATTTTTAATTTAATTTTTTATAATATTAAGTTCAGTATTAATATATAAAATTTATATTTTTAAATTATTTTTAGGGAAGGAGTATTATTATTATTATTATTATTATTATTATTATTATTATATTGGATTGTCGGATGGTGGATAGTGGATATGAGTGGCCATCTGTGGCGTTTGAGGAGAGAAGGCCCCACTCGGGAGAGTATGTTTAATTTTATTGTTTTTAGGAATTTTCACATTTATGAGGTTTGCATATTTTGATGGAAGGGTGAAAGCCTCATTTTTGTCCAATCATTATTATATGACCATGGTTCACGAAGTTGTTTAGAACATTAAATAAAATATATTTTTAATATATTAAAAATATGTTATTTGTGTACGTAAAATACATCATTCCAAGTATATTATTTGAGAATAGAAATTATATTATTTTATATACTATCAAATAATATACACAATTATCTAGATCATGATTCACATAATAATTTGTCATTTTTGTCCATCACGTACTTTTCGTAATTGATTTATGTAAAATAATAATAATAAAATTTTGACACTTTAACGTAAATTCACGTGTTAGTAATTTAAAATTTAAAATAATAAAAAAATTGATGCTTTACCTTCAAAAAAAAAATTGATGCTTTAACGTAAATTGGCGTGTTAATAATTAAAATTTTAAAATAATAAGAGTAAATTTTTTAAACTTTAACGTAAATTCACGTGTTAGTAATTAAAAAAATTAAAATAATAATAATAAAATTTTGACACTTTAACGTAAATTGACGTGTTTTTTTCCAGGGAAGAAAACACGTCAATTTACGTTAAAGTGTCAATTAAAAATTTACGTAAATTTACGGTGTTAGTAATTAAAAATTTATCCAATGCACATCGTTTCAAATTTACAATTAATTTTTAATTCCAAGTTTACTCAATTGTTTTTTCTTTTCATTTTTATTAAGTATATAATTTTTTTTTGAATTGTTTGGTAACTTAAAATAAAGCAAATTATATCATACACTAGTATTCACCATGCATATTGTGGATCTGATCTAAATGATATACATGTTAAAATATTATATTTTCAATTAACAAATTATGTACATATTTTGATCTTGTTATGAATTCATAATGTGTAAGCAGTAGATAAATAAATTGAAAATGCGTAATATGTTAAGTGTATAATGCATTATATGGGTCAGGGTTCACATTGTATATGCTAAACCATGATCCATGATATAGTAATTTTGTTAGAAGAAGAGAAGATTTAAAATGATGAATTTACGCATTTATTAGATGTGATTTGTTTGTTAATTTAAAAAAAGAAAAGAAAAAATTGTCAAATAGACTCATTATCTTTATACAAAAAGCCAATTAGTCTTATGAATTTTTAAAAATTGTAATTAAAAATATTGACATGTCATTTTTTACACTATTTATCTGTAATAGCCCGTTATTAGAGTTGTGGCAAGTAAAGTTGACAAATTACGCATTTGCCTTCTTCAATTCTTCAAAGGAGTCAATTGGTGGTCACCTTCTTTTGAGAACAGAAAGATATATTAATTCAAATCCAAAGTAAGAGCATTACAAATGATAGAAGGAGTGGTTGATCAGACATAGAAACAGACTGCTTAGCTAACAAATGAGCTGTCTGATTCGCAGATTGGTGGTCACCTCCTGAGTGTAAGAAGCGTGTTTAGAGATTCAAAAATAGTTTAAAATTTAATTTAGGGTAAAAAACAATCACAAAACCTGAAAACAATTAAAAGAGATTTCCTTTATTTTCTTTTTTATTTCATCCCTTATTTAACAAGGAAATTATATTTTTCATTCACCAGTTATAGTAAAATAGTAGATGCTGTCCTAGCTTGCTAAATGCTAATGATTGGGAATTTGGTCCCTCTAGTCCTCTACTAATAGTAAACATTAATGACATTAAAAAAATATATTTTTAGAAAACAATGCACTATTATTGAAGTATTAAAAATATAATAATAATCATAATAAAAACTCAATAACGTAACATAAATTTTTTTAAAACCTTTTTAATATTTTACATTTGATAAAATCATTTAATTTTTGGTAATATATTTGGTGGATTTAATTAACTCGGGTGGTCCAAATTAACAAACACCGACAATAGTATGAATAAATAAATGGATAAGTCATAAGTGACTAGAACAAGGAAGGTAATGACAAAATTAGTAATGGTGAGTCACAAAGATAAATTGTTTTGATATGTTGTGTAAATGCTATTACAATAATAACTTGTATTTTGATAGAGTTTAAGATGTCCTAACAAGACAATGAGATTGCCTTTTATACTTAAAAGGCCCTAACCGCTCACCTAAAAATGAGGGATTGGTTATAACTACTTTGACCGCATTCGGTGTCCCAATCGGGCCTACGAGTAAGTCGGTTGAGGCCCCTAACCGAGGCTGCCCCCGAGTCGGGTTTTGTCGCAACTGTTTAGATCGCGCCCAATCTCGTGGCCGGCCCCCGACTGGGGCCTAGGCCGAAGAGGGGCTCAATCGAGGCACATGCCAAGGAGGAGCTTGATTGAGGTCAAGGCTGGGGCCTAGGTCGAGGATGAGCTTGGCTTAGGCGGCCTGGGGTCCAACATGGGGCTCTACCCTGAGGCCCGAGGTCCATCTTGCTCCACTTTATCGGGTTGGTTTGTTCCGGGTCCATTTTCAATATTTATATCAATATTATTAACCAATAATGTAATATTATAAACTTTCCTAAATATTCAAACTAATAATTCCTTGAATCAACTTGGTTAGCGTGAATAGTTGTGCACTTTCGTCCCTTAAGATAGGTCGAAAGTTCGAACCTCCTCTCGTATGAAAAAACCAATCTGACCAGCACTCTGTTTCTTTGGGTTGGCCCGGTGCGGACAAGGATTAGTCTAAGCCCTCTTATAATTAGGGTCTATTCAGAACATCCCGTGGTCCTCCTATAATTAGGGTCTATTCAGGACAACCCGTGGTCCTCCTATAATTAGGGTCTATTCAGGACAACCCGTGGTCTTGACCAAAAAAAAATTCTTTGTAGGCAAAAATTTGTGTGAGACCGTCTCACGGATCGAATATTTGATCCGTGAGACGATCCCACACAAGTGTTACCCATCCTTGTAAGTTGTCCAAGACGGATACCATTTTTCATTCAAAAATACTTCATGTACTTCCAAAATCACTCCTAATTTTTACTCCACTTATGTTCAAATTTGATTAGAGGAAGAGAAAAAGGAAGAAATAAACATCATATGACTCCCTACTAAATTAAGCAATCAAGACATGTCATGTCATATCATAGAAAATAAAAAATGGGAGTAGAATTTGAGAGTTCAGGTAGAATTACTCTTTTTCATTATCTAGAAAACATATACACTTGGTGGACGGACAGACCAGAGTGTGTAAATGTCACACACTCACACATGTAAGAGATAAAAAATTTGTAGACTAACAAATTTTATTTGTTTTTTTTTTTTTTTTTTATAAATAATACTCCGTAATTCAATTTGTAAAAGTTATTCTGTCCTGTGTGTCCAAATACCTGGGGCAGCCCAACAAGGGCAGTCCGAAACCTCTTCATTTTCTAGTCCATTCATTTTGATTTTTTTATAAAGAGGGGAATAAAATTTAAATATAAAAACAAAAAACACAAAAAAGTAGGAAAAGTTAAATGCAACAGATAACACAGTCGCACTGAATTCTGGAATTTGAGGACTGTATTGTAAGGTGGAGAAAATGGCATTGTGCAGAGGTATAGCCATGTCCAATCTTCCAAATCCGACGCCCTTCGCCGCCGCTCCCAACCCCCACACTCGCCTCCCATGGAAGACTTCTCTTCCTCTCAAGAAGCCTTCAATTTCCGGCCTCATTCCGGGTATTCTCTCCGCCTGTTAACAAAATTCGGGTGGGGTATATTTGCTGGAATTCTGTTCGTTTTTCCCTTCCAAAAGAAATGACATATTGGAGTTGCATGACATGTTTGTCTTTTGTGCTTTTTATTATTCATTTTGGTCGGTTTTTATTGTAATATGTTGTTAATTAACGTCCAAAGTTGTTCTCAATATGGCACTGTAACCATTATTGTAGTTTCTGCTACTTTACTAAAAACAAGTATAGTGAATATTGGTCTCTGACTCTCTGTTCAGACATTGGCATTCATGGATTTTATAACCTGAGGCTGAAAATGAATGTGATTACATGAACATGAAAAAGTGAACTTTCTTGTGGAAATTGGATTCAGATAATGTCTTTTACATTCAAATGTAGCTATTGAGTTTTTGACTGGGTTCCATTCTGTTTTAGTTACAGGAGTGCCATACTACTCCAATTTAACTATAAGATTTGCTAGCTCTGGGGAAACATCTAGTTTTACACAGAATAATGTGTATGAACCTGTGCAAACTGAGACACCTAAGCAAGAAGAAAAAAGTTATGATATAGCTTCATATAATGAGGCATCCAGTGATGACTCTTCTCTGGACATCCAAGCGCAATTGTCAAAGATTTTTGCTCAAGTCGGTATAGAGGTTTGCTTCTAATCCTTTTTGCTTTCTCTTGCCCTACGAATTTTCTATAACATCTCTTTTACTTGTTAAAAACCATTTTTCCATCCAGTTTACAGAATGGATTTTCTGTTATTCTTATATTCATGTTACGATTTTTGGGGCACCCACATCCTTTTCTTGAATGAACCCGAATTATTCTCATGTACAGCTTCACTATTTGTTAATGTATTGCATTCATTTGCGGTTAAGTTCTTGCTTGTTAGATGTTTTGCAGAATGTTTATGATTTCATTTTTTCCTTTTTTGGTATCTTGGTTGTACTTTTTGCACTAAATTTTGCTCACTAATTTCCTCACATTGATTCGAAATTTCGAATGTAGTTCATCAGACATTTTGTAAAGTTTTGTTTTCATTTTTTTTTCATCATCTTCTAATAGTACTACATTGTATTCTGTAAATAATGGTTTCAATTTCAAAGATAAAGAGGCTTTCCCATGGAAGGAGTATCCCTGTTTTTGCATCGTCAGGAATTCTCTTGATCTATTCATGTTTCTTGCTTAAGATGAAGGGAGACTGGAACAGAGGGAGCGGGTACTTTAGCATTTTCGCATTCATGTTGTTGATATCATAAGGCCACTCATATAGAGTTACAGGTCCTTCATATACTTGTTTAAATATTTATATTTGTTCTTGATAAGTCTCATTTACAGCGGGACTTTGAGGAGGGATTTGATAATTAGAGTGTGGTGTCAAACCTTAGTGGTTAACTGTGTAGCCTCACATTGTCAATATTCCTGGTATTCTTCAAGTCTTGTGTTTCAAGTGTTCAGATGATACTTCACAGATCTCATACTAAAATTAAATTAGTTCCACATATCCTCAAGAAACAAAAGTTTAAATAGGTTTATTTGTTTTCATAAATTCCACCATACCATTCATTTTTGTTAGCTTCAAAATGCTTATCCTTTTTTGTTTTGAGTGTTCATATTCCACTTTGGATTTTGTACAAGATTTTCAATGTGCTAGCGTGTCATGCACCAACTTTTCCTCCTTTATGCTTTTATTGTCTTGCTTATTTATTTTACACTCTGAGGCTTCTTAGTACATTGGATACTTGTGAGAGAAGGGAGATTGGTGATATAATTCCAGATAGGTTGCTATGATGAATTTCTTACTAAAGTTTATGAAGATTTGGTAATACATTAGGCAGTCTTTATCATTCCTGTAGTTTACCTGAGTGACCCTGACCCACTAGATGTCATTTCGGAGTGACGAGGGAAACCCGCAACCACTACCTGAGGGTGTGCACTGGGTAAACTCCGCCTTGTGACCCTAGCCGGCAAAGGACCACAAGGAGATAAACCAACCTTGATTGTCCATAGCTAATTGGTTCAAACCAAGAACGGCAAGAAGGCTGGGATTCGAACTCGTGACCTTGTGGTTACAAGTTTGTATCCTTAGCCAGCTTAGCTGGGGTTACAAGTGTGCACTGGATAAACCCCGCCTTATGACCCTAGCCGGCAAAGGACCACAAGGAGGTAAACCATCCTAGATTGCCCATAGCTAACCGGTTCAAACCAAGAAAGCTGGGATTCGAACTTGTGACCTTGTGGTTTACAAGTTTGTATCTTTAGCCAACTTGGCTAGGGTTACCCCCTAGATGTCATTTACTCATTTCCCTTTCAAAAAAGAATGTGCTCTATTGTCCAACAAATTCGATCTAGCTTTTCCAATCTGCTGTTGGCTCATCATCCATGTCAGTCTACCTTTTGTTGTTAATTTTGATTCTAGAAGTGGAGAGAAAATTGTGTTTGCGGCAGTAGTAGTTAATGTTGTTTGTTATCAATCTTCAGTAGAAGAAAAGTGGATTTAGCCAATGCATAACTACATAACTATATCTATTTTGATTAACATAACCTTTGCTTCTGAGAACAGTTGATTACCAAGGCAGGTTGATAGAATAAAAATTTCAACTTTTCTATATTTTCCTTGTCTACAACCCTGACAACCACTAAGTAATGGGAAATTTCATGGTGGTTAACAAATATCTGATTATGCATTGCAGATTGATCCTGAAAACTCAACCTCAATTTACCTTTATGGTGGTGGTGCTATTTTAGCTGTTTGGTTAACTTCGGCTCTTATTGGTGCTATTGATTCTATACCCCTGGTATGTAGATATGCGCCTGTTGTGTGCATGGATAATGACTTTGACCTATAACTGACAATAACATAACGTGCTCTCCAATGTTACCGTTTTCAGTTACCCAAATTGATGGAACTCGTGGGTCTAGGTTATACCGTGTGGTTCACCATCCGGTATCTGCTATTCAAGGTTAGTTCCAAAGAGCTAATCAATGTCCAATAGTTCCGGTTTGCCAATTCCCTAGTACTGATTTTATGTGGTGCTCAAATTTGCAGAAAACTAGAGAGGAGATAGCAGCAAAAATCAAAGATATTAAGCAGGATGTGCTGGGTTGAGAAGATGCTCAAAGAAGTTCTACTACAAGTATAGTAACTTTGAATGTATATTACTTCTCTACAAGCCCTTGATCTGATCCAATGCCTTTTTGGTCAAAACAATTTGAAAGAGAGCATCTTTGTGCATTACTCTTCCAAATGTTTGGTATATATGCTGTTATAAATACAGTCAATTTGAAGTTCCTTAATTTGCTTAATCTTGATTCCTTTTTCTAATTCACCTTATATATTAGTGGTGAGGGCATCCCTTACCAAAGGTCAAAACTTTAAACTCCACTCCAGCCAAGTTGATCGGATAGTTAGCTTGGTAGCCACAAGGTTTCAAATTTAACTCACAGTGAGAGCTGTTTATTGTCATTTTTTGTTTGAGTCAATCAATTATATGCAACCTAAGCTTATTTACCTTCTTGTGGTAATTTGCCGGCTAGGACCACAATGTGTGATTCATCTAAAACACACTTACGATTAGTGGCTGGAGACTTTTTCATAAATCAAAACTTTAAACAATTAAACTCTATTCATCGTGGAGTGTGTTATCTTTCAGTATATGGTGTGTTTCTCTTATCATATTACATACACGCTTATTAACCATTTTAAAATAAGGTCTAGTAATTTATGTTGGGAATGATGGATTAATTAACTTCAACACTTATTATTGAGGGGAGAATAAGAATAAAGTCCTTTTCCAACTCAAACCAGCATAGTTGCCCTATTCCTCTACAAAAAATTTGGTACTAACGAAGAATCTGGTTTTAATAATGTTTCTAGTTGCTTAAATGCTCCGGGGCATTAATTCATATGCGGACCAAAATGGCGGGCAAGCTCATCTATCCATATTAAATGGAGTTTTCAGATGCTTTTAGAATCACAGAATATATATATAGAGAGGGGGGCGGCGGACATGTCTTCCCGTGCAGATGTGTGATCATGGTATGCCTTCTCGCGTATATATATGTGTGTCTGACGGACATGCCTTCCCGTGCAGATGTGCACCATCATATATGCAAGAATGCATCATCATGTGTTTAGAATTTCGGAATATTTGATCAAAATTATTAATGTGGTATCCAAAGAAGATGACTAAGGTTGATGTGATTTTTTTGTCTAAAATATATTTGTATAAAAAAAAAAATTAAAAAGTCTATTGAAGACGTGCCTCAAATAAAAACACTTTAACTGCGTCTCCATATTGACGGAGATGCCTGGCCATTATATTGCATCTTTATCTTGAAAAAGACGCCATGGCTTGGTGTCTTCGTCCTCACATCTATGGCTACGGAGTCTTTGTTAGAATGAATACACCTATGTTCAATGATATATAATAAAATAAATTAAAATTTATTTTGAGAGGTCATCTTTGTCCAATGCTGGGAGGAAGAAGGTGACAATCATGTTATCAAACTTGCAGCCTTTTTTTTTTTTTTTTTTTTTTTTGTGTGTTGTTTTTTTGTCTTTTTCAATGGACAAGAAAAAAAATTGAAAAAGATTATTATTTAAAAAATAACATTATTAATAATTATAATGCTAAATACTTAAATATTAATATGAGGTGGCGGAATTGATTTTCTTTTTACTAGCTAAAAAGGTAAAAAGGAATTTTAGACAGTTTTAATGAGTTGGAATTTAAAAATAAAAAATAAAAATTGGGTTACCAGGAAAACCCACGGGTGCCCATACTGCACATTTGTGACAAGCTCGACCAATAGTGTGTTGGTAAGAGTTTTGTAATCTTCTGGTATAAGAATTGTGCTCTATTAACTCGATCATCTCTTTTTTAAGTTAAAATTATTTTAAAATAAAATTATAAATCCAATAGATCGAATTAAAGCCAAATTGA
This sequence comes from Ipomoea trifida, assembly GCA_003576665.1. NCBI lineage: Eukaryota > Viridiplantae > Streptophyta > Magnoliopsida > Solanales > Convolvulaceae > Ipomoea > Ipomoea trifida. The sequence continues at coordinate 2,165,097 of CP025646.1, forward strand.
AGCTGATAGTTGGACTACATTCAAACTCATGACCTTTTACATGGCTCTGATACCAAATTAAAGCATGTGCTCCATCTCAACTAAAAGTCTAAGCTGATAGTTGGACTACACATATTATATTTATGTTCACAGATCGATGTAGAGTTCTACTAAATTTAGAGCCTACAAAAATGATAATAGAGTAATCTACATAATAATATATAACAGTAGCGATAAAAAGTAAGTTTCATTTGAGCACATGAATTGATTATTTTTTTAAGTACTACTGACTCTATTACAATACAGTTATGTAATGTTATGATGATTTACAATTCGTATAGAGATATGATGTAGGGACCCTCAGAGTATTTATTTATTTATTTTTTTTTTTTTAATCCTTTCATCCCCAAGTGATGAAATGCAAGAACCAACTGAAGTTAAAAACCATGAACAATGCACCTTCCGGGATATGCCATCACACGTAGATCTCCAATATCACAACAATTAAACATATCCTAATTCTTGGAATTTTCCTCCACGTTTTGGGTCCCGCCTCGCCAAATTAATTAGGATCACTAATTTTTTTTTAGATTAATTAATAGTGAGTGTTATTTTATTTGTTTGGTAATGCCTTTTTTGTGCAGTGAGTTAGATGGTTGGCTCAATTCATATTCACTTCCGCTCTTATTAACATTCAGTGAACATAAGCAATTTAAATCATATAAAAATATCTTATCATTTGAGATTTCATTTCCCATTCAAAATAAGACAATAGTTTATAAGACCTAAACTCCCTCATTAAACGTTTAAGTTGAATACTTCATTAATAATAGACACCTCCATTATTTAGCAAAGCAGCCTTGTACTATTTGAAATAGGTCACATTGTAAACAATGTGCAAAAATTATTAAAGAAACTTCACAATTTTAAAGTAATAACTCTTGGGACACGCAATATAGGTACAAAACCCAACTGAAATTACGACAATGTCCATGTGACGACTAAGACCCTGTGACCTACCTTATTGGCGGCTTACCAAACAGCCCCCTATTTTTCTGCTACAACAGCTGTGCCCTGCTTCCTTCCGACACCAACTCTCAATTTCCAATTAATTAACATACAAAAAAAAAAAAGAGTAAAAAATTAAAATAAATAAATCGTAAATGTAACAGCTGCTTTGGTTTTGAGCATTATAATTTGATTAATAATTATAAAATACTAATATTATAATCCTGGATAAATCCACACGCCTTAAGAATAGAGAATAGTAAAACCATAATTAATTCTAAAAAAAAAAGTAACTTTATTCTTTGCTTTTTCTTCTCCAATTCTTCTTCGTCATCATCATCACCGGAATCAGAAGTCCTTGAGAAGTTTACGGAATTGTTCCAATGTCACAAACAGCACCACAGTGAAGGGTCCCTGCCGTGAAATGGTGGGGATGAACCCCTTGTAAAGGGCCATGGGGCCCTCAGCTTTGATCGTCTTCATGGCACAATCAAGCGCGCCGGCGTACGGCGGCGCCATTCCCGGCTCCACCTTCATATTCATCATCCTCGTCTTCAACACGTCCACCGGATTCGTTACCACCGAAAAGGGAATCATGAAGGACGGGCTCGGGACCCACGTGACGGCGAGCTTCGCGGCCGGGTTCGTGGCGGCG
>CP025646.1:2167802-2180782 GCA_003576665.1 Ipomoea trifida
CGCCGCCACGAACCCGGCCGCGAAGCTCGCCGTCACGTGGGTCCCGAGCCCGTCCTTCATGATTCCCTTTTCGCGCCGCCACGAACCCGGCCGCGAAGCTCGCCGTCACGTGGGTCCCGAGCCCGTCCTTCATGATTCCCTTTTCGGTCAATGGAAAATAAGCCCAATTTTATGAAAAATGACTTCCCCTTTTTTTTGGGGGAAGTCATTTTCCAAAATTTGCTTCTTCCTTCTCCTTTGCTTCTTCCATCTCCTTAGGCCTCCTAAATGCTTTAACTTCTTCATCTTCATCCCATCTTCTTGACATCTTCAACTTTTTCTTTTTATTTTTAAGTAATAATTTATTTATTTTTTATTATGAGATAGATATTATGAGTTTTATTTTTTTTATTTGACATCTGAAACTAGTCGGCCACTTTTATTTTTTATTTTTTTTATGAGATAGATATTATTTTGCTGTGATTTTTTTGTGATTATTTTATTTTTTGGATTGTATATTTGTTATAAATGTTGTTACATTTAAACAAATTAATTAAAATATTCAATTATATAATTCTGTTCATTTTTCTACCCATTTTCTGGAAAATGAGCCAAACACACCAACACAGTTTTCTGTTCTGCAGCCAAACACAAGAAAGGAAAATATTTTCTGGAAAATGACTCATTTTCCAGAAACCATTTTCCAGCTTTCCAAACACACCCTTAGTTGAATACTTCATTAATAATAGACCTCCATTATTTAGCAAAGCAGCCTTGTACTATTTGAAATAGGTCACATTATAAACAATGTGCAAAAATTATTAAAGAAACTTCAAAATTTTAAAGTAATATAACTCTTGGGACACGCAATATAGGTACCAAACCCAACTGAAATTACGACAATGTCCATGTGACGACCACACACGCTGTGACCTACTTTATTTGCGACTTACCAAACAGCCCCTAATTTCTTGCTACAACAGCTGTGCCCTGCTTCCTTCCGACACCAACTCTCAATTTCCAATTAATTAACATACAAAAAAAAAAGAGTAAGAAATAAAAATAAATAAATCGTAAATGTAACAGCTGCTATGGTTTTGAGCATTATAATTTGATTAATAATTATAAAATACTAATATTATAATAATCCTGGATAATTCCACACGCCTTAAGAATAGAGAATACTAAAACCATAATTAATTCTAAAAAAAAAAAAAAAAAAGTAACTTTATTCTTTGCATTTTCTTCTCCAATTCTTCTTCGTCATCATCATCACCGGAATCAGAAGTCCTTGAGAAGTTTACGGACTTGTTCCAATGTCACAAACAGCACCACAGTGAAGGGTCCCTGCCGTGAAATGGTGGGGATGAACCCCTTGTAAAGGGCCATGGGGCCCTCAGCTTTGATCGTCTTCATGGCACAATCAAGGGCCCCGGCGTACGGCGGCGCCATTCCCGGCTCCACCTTCATATTCATCATCCTCGTCTTCAACACGTCCACCGGATTCGTCACCACCGCCGCCACGAACCCGGCGGCGAAGCTCGCCGTCACGTGGGTCCCGAGCCCGTCCTTCATGATTCCCTTTTCGAGAATCGTTTCCTTAAACTGGTCGTAGGATGCCAGCTGGCTAGCCGTGACTAGCATGGCGCGGTTGACTGTGAGAGAGGAGCCGCGCCATAGGCTTGTGACGCCTTCGTTTTTGGTCATTTGGGTTATGGCGTCGACCACGCTTTTGTAGTTGCGCCGCTGGGCGGCTGGGAGCCGCCCATCGGCTTGCATACGTACCATCGCCACGTCAGCGGGGTTCCCCACGGCGGCTCCGATCCCGCCGGCTATGAGCCCGGCGCCGATTTTCGTAGCCAGCGGCATGTTATTCGTTTTCGGGTCGCTCCATTTCTGCTTCATCATGTCGTACAGCCCCATCCGGGTCGTCGAATACAGCGTCTGCCGGAGAACCGTCGCCGACACGCCGGAAAACAGCGCGGCCATCCCTTCCTGTTGCACGATCCTCACCCCCACCGCAATGGGCCCCACGCGCGGCGGCGGAGGCGGCGGAGGGATATGAATATGACCCGGATGAGCAGCGGTGGTGTGAAAAGCAAGCGCCGGCCGGAGCGTCTGAACCGCCGGCGCCGATTCTCCCTGAAGCTGCATTCTCACCTTGATAAGATCCAACGGGTGGGTAGAACACCCGGCAACAATGGAAGCAATCCCTCCCTCAACAAATCCCTTCACACCCATATCGAAAAACCACAACAAGATTCAAGATCTGACAAAAAAATCAAATTTTTTGAAGAAATTCTCAAACCCCAGAAAATCAAGAAAACAAAAAATCAAAACTTTATTTCAGGAAGACCAATTGGAAGTAGAGTTCATCTCACTGGAAACCAGGAGATGAGAATGGAGGCCAAAGGCTATGGAAGAAAAGTGAGGAACGTTTGGTCTCTGAGACATATGCTGGGGAGACGAATTAGAGTTGAATGATGGGTTTAGGAAGAAATAGAAGAAAGGTATATATAGAGGCCGTGGAAAGTCAGAATTGTTTATTTCTAGGGTTAATCACGCGGAGACGAAAGAGAATAGGAAAATGGGGTTATAGGGAGGGAATGCGTTAAAACTTTGTTATGCTTTCCTATTCTCTCCAATTTTCACGCGGATGTAGGCCCTACCTTACAACTCACTGGTTATTGGTTAACTCGTCAATTATTAAAGGAACCGCTAATTAATGCTAAATTATTTGAATGGAAATTACAGCAAGTGGCACTATGTATGCATTTATTTACTTTATTTAGGTTAATAATGTTCTATGTTCGGTCCATCAAATTTTTATGTTCAGAGTGCATATGTTAGGAAATTTTTAAAAGAGATTGAGTATAGACTTATTCGATTTAAAAAAAAAAAATTATTACAAGTAATTTTGTGCATAAAATTCATATAAAAATTTATTAAATTTATAATTTTGTTAGCCAATAACCTTGTAGTCTAATGGCACCATACAACATTAAAGATATATGTTATTAATTTTGAAATGGGTAACTATGGCGGGTAATAGATGTTGAAAATCCCCCTTGGATTTATGTATCTCAATTTGAATTCATCAATTGCTACTGTCAAATTAACACAATAGTTAATTTCATAGATAATTCACTATTAATATTTACCAATTTTTATCATTGGTTTTTAATTTGACCATAATTGGTCCATTTACTATTGATTTTGTTTCAGTTTTAGTCTTTCAGTTAAATATCTAATTAGTCAACATTAAATTTAAGAATAATAATGTAAACATTGATTTGTTGTTGAAATATACAAATTGGGTTCATAAACTTAATACATTAAGCTCATTATTAGTGAAAATACGAAGAATAATATTTTTACATTATTATTTTTAAATTTAATGTTTACTAAATGGATTAACTGGATGGCCAAGTTTGGAACAAAATCAATAGTCAATAAACTATTTACAATCAAATTAAAAATCGATGATAAAAATTAATAAATATCAATATTTCATGAATTATTTATGGTCCAATTGAAGGTCGCGAATAAAAATAGTTGATACCATTTCTGGAATTGACTTTTAACATATTTCAAAATTGCTTAATGGCATTTATAGTTAATGTAAGAATTATTTCCGCTTTAGTCATATGACTATTTGGATACTTCCTTATTTGATTATCATGTATTATTTTTTTTTTACAAATTGGTGCATAACTTTTATTTATATATATTTGTTTTTAAAAAAATGAAGGTACCTTCTTTAGTAATAATAGCGAGACAACTCCCCATGTTGTTAATTATTTTGAAGAATTTATTCTACGTCAAGAAAGAGAAACAAGCAAAGATAGAGTCAGCCATGGTGTCCCTTTACAAGATATCTTGTGGTGACATAATCATACAAATGAGAGGGTAACCTTTTAAATTTTTTAAATCAAGGATAAGCATTATATTATTCATTGTAATGACATATTGGTTTATAAATAAATTAAAAAATATAAAATATTAAGATCCTTATGAGTTTAGATATTTCTGAAGCATAGTCTCAAATTAATTAAAAGATAAAAAATATAGTTGCTGTATTTTGTTTTTCAAATTTGATGTACCAAAAGTTATTCAAATATTAGATATTATAATATATAACACGTTACAATACCCCAATCTTTCTAATCACATGTAAAGATTATAGGGTTGCCCATTAGTCCAAATTTGTTACATAATCTCTTATGGCATCAAAACATAGAAATTGGGAACAGCCACAAATGGCAGAAAATCTCCAAACACGACATACGAGAGATATCATGCGAAATTGAGAATATTAAAAATAGGATGTTCATTTGTTTGGACCCGGAACCTTGATCAATTGTCCATTCTAAATCTACTTTCAGTATGTTTTCACACCCTTGGCATATGCATATATGCATAATGTATCATTTATGTATATTCATGGATCGGAGTAAAACTTTTTTTTTTTTTTTTTTATTCGAGTAACTTAAAATTAACAAAGATTGATGTAATATAAAGAAATAAAATTCTCGATATGATATACACAATTTTAAACTTTCATTTTAGAAAAATTGAACAGAAATGGAATAATGTGCATTTGAGTTTGGAATAATAATATTTAAGGAAGTAATTGAAAACCACACATTTCTCATTGATGTATTGGATGCCATACTCTTCAATTCATCTACAACTATCCAAACCAGGGGCTGCCATTTTTGAGACTTTAGAATATTAGAATAGGTATATATTCTAGAACCCCATCAAGTTTAGGTGTCTTAGCTTCTTATTGTTCAATCTAAATGATTTTATTCTAACTATATAATAACAGATCAGAATATATACTTCATTATATGAGCAATTATTGTTGGGAAAACTTTTACATTTAACAAATGAAATATGATAGAAATTTGATTTTAAATTAGTAGATGTGTTGGGTGCTGTGCTTGGGGTTATTGCAATAATGTAACAAGGATTACAGATAAATATATTGTATTATAATAAAATAATAGACCTAAAAATTATATTGAATATTACAAATTAAAGACAGATTTCTAACGTACTGCCATGAAAATATATAGTAAAATGGAGCAGGCTCAATGCACCACCTTCTGAATTTATGCCTCCTACTCTCCCTTCACAAAACCATCCTTCAATTTTATTATTATTATTATTATTATTATTATTATTATTATTAATTGTTGTTTCGGAAGGCTACGTTGTTGTCTTAGGCTCCATTCAAAAGAGTGGTGAGATTTGAGAGATTGAATCACTCACATCAAGTCTTTATCATTATATTCCAATATAATGTTTGTGATTAAACTACTAGGTAGCACGCGTTTGGTTCACGTAATAAATTTTGAAGGAATAATAATGTTATTTCATAGTGAATAAAATATGTAATGAATAGAACATGAGTTGTATTTTATTTTTTGGTTCGTCGAATGAATAGACTTTAGGAATTGTATTGCAGTGTTTAGTTGGTTAAAAGAATATAAATGCAATATGTTTTTAAAGACATAAATACCCTTATACATAATAATAATAATAATAATAATAATAATAATAATAATAATAATAATAGTAATGATGATTATATTTATGATAATAAGAATGTTATTCTAATTTTTAACTTAATTATTATATGAACCAAACATTTTGTAATTATAATTCATCTAAAGAGATATTCAATTATTCATACAGTAATTGAAGTAATGAATCACCTCAACCACTGATTCAAACACAGCATTATTGGCTATCACCCTCAAGTTGTTTACAACTTCTTGTCATATTGACGATTAACCATCCAGATAGGTGGAGCAATTGGTGCAACTTGATTCAAGTTGAGTAATTACACGTACATGTAGCCAGTAAATTAAATGTCATGTTGACTAAAATGGGTTTACTTAGAAAGTTCCAATTGTCTTGTAAACCATTTTTTTTTTCAAAAAACCCCTAAAATAAAAAATGTTGTGACTTTAAAATAAAAAAATCGTCAACATCGAATTGAATTATGAACAGACTTTTGTGGTTTAGCGGTCAAAAGTGTCCCTTGAAAATGGAATGTGGGCATTGGGCTAGTTCAAAGACCAACAAAGTGGGTGCAAATTATGTTATTATAATGTTCCTATTAAACAATAAATTTCAAATACAAAATTATCATTCGTAAAAAATATATATTAATTTTCTTACACATGTTATGTGATTTAAATATTTATCAGCACAAATGCACAATATAATATTAAATAAAATACTTATTATATTACTCCGTAAAACATAATATTTTATAAATTGGATCAAGTTATATGATCAAAAAATTTCACAAAAGCTCTTTGATATATGGAAAAATCTGCATCCGTTTTATGAATATATACTTTGGGTAAAGCATGGTTTGTGACTGTAACTAACAAAGTATCACAAAGAAATAAGCTAATCTAGGTTGCATATAGATAACTTACTCAAGTCAATAAAATCAATTAATATCTCTCACGGAGAGTTACACTTAGAATATTGTGATTATCAAGCTAACTATTTGACCAATTTCATTAGGTCATGTTTGGCAACATAGTTAGCTTATTTGACTTAATTAAACAGTCAATGGTATTTCGTTAACCAGGTTTTTGTAACAGCATATTACTCAAAAGCCTTAAAATTCAAAAAAGTTGCTCAAGGTAGTTTTTCCGATCAACTTTTTGAGAAAATAAATTATACCCTTAAATGTAATTTTTTATGTAATCATCTATCAATTAACAATTAATTTATCAAACATCTTTCAACAACTAGAACCCTAACCCAATCCGCTAAATCTCGTAAATAATAAAGAATGTGTTTGTAAGACCGATCTTTGGTAGATGCTAAACGCCGTCCGTGTTGATATAAGTAGAATTGGAAGCCAGATTTAATTGCAAGAATTGACTTTTTTGATTATGTGACCGGAAATGGTATAAAATGAAGAGAGAAATGGCTGGAGAACACGTGTCGGAGGGTAGGCGTAGAGGCTGGAGAACAGGACCGAGTCACCGCGTGAAATCAAAGCCGGGGGAGGTGTATTAGAGGAGGGCGTTTACTTGATATTTTCAAGTTGGTCCAGAAGGGTGGGGCCCGCTACCCCACCTTCAAATGTGGCTGCCAAAAACAAATTTAAAAATTAAACCGTCGCCTGAGAGATTCGAACTCTCGCGGGGATACCCCATGTACTTAGCAGGCACACGCCTTAACCACTCGGCCAAAGCGACAGTTGATGTTAAGCAATTTCGCTGAAACTATATATCTGCGTTTACAACTTCACATCATTCTTTTAGCAACATAGCACTGATTTAGTGAAATGATATATCAAATTCCAGATATGGCAATCACGAAAAAGTGAATATAAATATTGGTGGGAAAAAAGTTCGACTAATAAAAAATCATAGACCAATAAGTGATGCATATGTTTTATAAATTTTTGCTACGGAATTGAAATTAAAGATGATAAATAAAATACTTTTGATAATTTATTACGCTTTTGAGTTTATCAAAAAGTTAATTTTTCAAAAAAGTAGGTTGTAATTACAGGTAGATGTGTAGATAGGTAGACTTAGTTAACACAAAATTCACTTGCTTGGTTACATTTAATTCCATACATGTTTTCCTCTTACTAGCTAATTCACAATATGCAACTATGCAAGTTGATAATGTGTTAGGTCTATTGAATTGGGTATCATTTTAACTAGTATAACCAGTAGGCCGGGATACTAGCTAATGGATCCAAATGCATCAAAATGACTAGCTAAGATTTTTTTTTTATAGGGGTCTAATTGTTATGTTAATTAAAAGAAATAATAGCCCAATCCAATAGACCTAACACATTATCAACTTGCATAGTTGCATTGTCAATTTGTGAATTGTGAGTTAGCTAGTAAGAGAAGGGAAATACTACTACTTCTAAGTTTTATTTCCTCTGACAAAATGTTACGTTGACATTTTCCTTGAACCTACATAATGAAAATAACTAATCATTCATTGTCACGTCAATAAATAAAAGTAAAGAGTAAAAATAGAGAGTACATGCAGTAAAACTCTAAAAGACATGTACAGAATCAAATTTAACCAAACAAGTGAATTTTTTGTTAACTATGTCTATTTATACTTCTACGTATAAATGTATAATTACAAACTACTTGTTTTGAAAAATCAACTTTTTAATAAACTCAAATGCGAAATAAATTATCAAAAATATTTTCTTTATCATTATTTTTCGACTCCATAGCAAAAATTTATGAAACATGTGCATCACATAAATATAATAAAAGTTAACATTAACTTTAAAACTTTTAACTGGCGCGATTATCATTTCTATATATAAAAATAAAAATTGTTTTAGTCATTCATTTACATTTAGAGTTAAGCGGCATTTAATTTTGACCAATTTTCAATTACATGCAGTTTAACCAGTTTTGCATCTGGGTAGATTTGGATTCTTCTTACTTATTCTATCAAAATTAATTCTTCATTGAAAAAGAAAAATCCTCATTATATATATGAACAAAAAATCACAATAAGAGAAGATCACTTCTTCATTGCATACATACAAATTAAAGGAAGAAAATTTTATTATGATGAGTAATCACAACACACAATATATCACCGCCATTGCCAGGCCAGGAAACACTCATCATCTTTTCTTGCCCAAGCAATCATAGAATCGCAGCCAGGGGCAGTCCAGAACCCGCAACCCCTAGCAGGAAGTCTGATACCTTGTTAATATATACTCTCACTTCCCATTGTTAATATATACTCTCATCTCAACACCTGAAGCTTCCACCCACGCTATGAACAGGTTGTCGCTTTGGCCGAGTGGTTAAGGCGTGTGCCTGCTAAGTACATGGGGTCTCCCCGCGAGAGTTCGAATCTCTCAGGCGACGTCAACTTCGCATTACGTTATTGTTTTGCAACTTGGTTTCTTCTTAATTATTCTACCAATGTGGGAAGGGGCGTGTTTGGCAAAGATGGCATTGGAGGCACTACTGTGGCTGTTGGCAATCGCGGCAGAGATGGGATTGTAGGCAGTGGAGGCGCCGCCGGAATCTGTAACAGGCGGCGAGCCCCGACGGTGGTGCCGATGCTCGAAAGGGACAATGCTATGATCATTGAAAGAGCAACAACATTGCTCAGAGCTGCAGCGAGCCATGATTGTTGTTTAATTTGCTTAGTTGGTTTAGGCTTCAGAGAGAGAATGTATGTATATTTGTATAGCTTGTGTTAGAAGAGAGGAAGGACGATATGATAATCTTGATTGATATATGCTCATTTCATCATTTGTGAGTGATATATATAGTGGATGTTCTGATTAAAGAAAAAAAAAAAAAAAAAAAGAGTCAAAAGTTGGATGAGATGTTCTGAAAAGCATGGAGGATCAAAATTGTGTTGTTAGTTGACCGGCACCGGCCTTTTCTCGGACTGGACTTTCATGAGTAGGATTCAAAAAAGTAATGTTAGTTCAACACACAATGCCACATTTTACCTAATTAATTAAATTCATTATCTTATTAATTCAATAAATTAAATGGCATAAAACAAAAAATTATGAGACCATTTCACGTGAGACATATCTCAAATATTAAATACTTTTTAGTGAAATTATACACCCGTTATTGTTTGCTTTTATTATAGTTAGTAGATGTAAGATTTGGATCGAATAAGAACTCGCACCAAGGAGAGAACTAGAAACAAATCAGAGTCGTCTATCTAGAAAGATCTAACAACATAAAAGCGCATAGAGATGAAAAAAAACATGTTGACATTTTCGTATAATACTATAAAATGCATTTAACAACACCATATAGTACATCCCATGATACGTATAGGTGTAGTGAAATTGTCTACCTTTTACAATTTATGATTTAATTTACTTTTTTTGGGGGAGGGGGAGGGGGTTTAATATTTAGCTTTTTTAATTTGATTTAGTAATTATAAAGTACACTAGGCAGTAGGCAACAATATTAATTGTACCTAATGTTATCATTAATTACACTTAGGGTTCACTATGTAGCTCAAGCCTTGGTCCCATGCCAGACGAAGAACTTGAAGTGCTGAGTGGTGACTAACCTCGGCCTCGTCAGCTTCAGACCTAAATCGATCAGCCCACGCTATGAACAGGTTGTCGCTTTGGCCGAGTGGTTAAGGCGTGTGCCTGCTAAGTACATGGGGTTTCCCCGCGAGAGTTCGAATCTCTCAGGCGACGTCAAGTTAGTTCACTACTTACTGTTTTGTATATATGAACAAAAAGAGTTTAAAAACACAAAAACAGAAGATCATTCCTTTGTTCATTGCATACATACAAAGTAAAGGTGACTAGCCAAAGAAAATTTTACTATGATGAGTGATCACAATTCACAGCACACAATATATATATATACTGACAACAAATTAAATCGTGTAATATGAAGTGCCAAAACAAAGTACACCCAAATACAGAAATGTAACAATAATAATGCCAGGGAAAAAATGGATCAGCTCAACAAGATATATAAGGGGAGCATACAAGTAGATGCACTAGTTAGATGGGGGTGGTGAGAGGGTAGGAATGGTGGGAATTGAAGGGATTGTAGTCGGAATATTAGCGGCCGCCGGCAAAGGAGGCAGACTCAGCTTAGGAGCTGAAGGCAATGTGGGGAGAGGCAAAGATGGCAAAGGTGGCAGTGTAGTGCTCACCTTTGGCTTTGGAGCAGAAGGCAAAGTGGGAAGGGGTGTGTTTGGCAAAGATGGCAATGGAGGCAGTCCTGTGGTTGTTGGCAATTGCGGCAGAGATGGGATTGTAGGCAGTGGAGGCCCCGCCGGAATCTGCAACAGGCGGCGAGCCCCGACGACGGTGGTGCCGATGCTGGAAAGGGACAATGCTAAGATCAATGAAAGGGCAACAACATTGCTCAGAGCTGCAGCCATGATTGTTGTTTTCTTAGTTGGCCTGGTTTAGGCTTCACAGAGAGAGAATGAATATATGTTGTGTGAATTGGAAGGAAAGAAGGGAGAATGATATGATATGATAATGTTGATTTGTGAGTGGTATATATAGTGGATATTTTGATTATAAAAAGATGAAGAGTTGGGTGAGATCATAAGACATTGCGAAAAGCATGGAGGATTAAAGTTGTGTTGTCAGTTCACCGGCCTTAAACATGGACTGGACTTTCACTCTTAAGATCCAAAAGACCATGACTGTTAATGTTAGCTCAACAGAATTGCCACGTTTTACCTAATGAATTAAACTCATTATTCAATTAATACACTATGCTTGTTTTGAGATTGTGGCGCGATTATCGCCAGACTCAATCTCATGATCTCCCCTATGGAATAGTCACTACATATATACCATCTGAACACAAGGTGTTTGGCATATACATATATATATTACAATAATAATTACATGAAAGAAGAAATGAAAATTACTATAATAATTACCATAAATAAAAACTAGACAATCATATTAATAATTAATTATTAAGGTAAGTATAATTTATTTTGTACCAATAATATTATACCTTAAGTATAAAAATATGTATATAGATAACCATAAAGTTACTATAACAACTACGCGAAAGAAGGATATGAGAATTATCATAAATAATTATTAGACAACTATATTAATAATTACTCCATATGGTTAAATAGGCCATAGAATTGCACACGATAATACAATTAGGTCACTGAACCTAAAAAAAAAAAAAAAAAAAAATACAATTTCATTCAATTCTTTCAATTTGCAGGTTTTCCCAATTTCTAACATGTCACCCCAAATTTTAAATATTTGTTAAAACCTTGTAGTTGTTTTATTATTGAAATTGTAGTATTCTTAGTTGAATGTTAACTCTCTTTTATTAGCATGCGCGTTTGGAGTTTGGACCTAGTTGGTTGCGCAAACGTGGCAGTAATAACCTTTTGTTTCAGATATTTGTTTTTTTATTTCCGCATCTGAACTCTATTTTCAAATAAATAAATATTTCAAAAAAATTGATTATCTTCAAAAAAGAAATCTAAAAAATTGAAGAAAATATTTCAAATTTTAAAAAATTAGAAAATTTCTCTAGTTATTATACAGCCCAAATCATCCCGATACGTACAAAGTGTGATGGAATTGAAGTCCATGATTGTCTGTATACAAGCATGAAACTCTGGTTTGGAAATGGAGGGGATAGGGGGTGGACCGACAAGTACAAAACCAGATCTTGAGTGGGATTTTAGTGTGATAGTATAGGAAGGAAGGAAATAATGAATGGAAACTCCTACTTGTATTCAGTAAATTCTACTCTTAATTTTTACTTTTTCTCACAAATTTTTTTATGAATTTACAAAATGAAAATATCACATTCATATTTACCAATAATCACCATATTAGAAATATAATTGATAGAGTAAAATTTAGAAGTGACTAAGTAAAACTCATAATGAAAATGGCGAAAGAAAGAGGTGAGGCCTGAGGGACAACATTAGATAAAAGGAGAAATGGCAGGCACAAGTCTATTCATTACACAGGCAGCTAAAGTATGTCTATGTTTCAGAAGCTATCAAACCTAACCAAATACGGATGGGAGTATATATTTAATATTTTAGTCCCAAAGATAATTACTCATACCATTTGCCTATCTTGCTAAATATTGCATTCAACTATCAAGCTTTGGAGCACATTCAGGTATAGTAATTCATAAGATATATATATGCACTGCACCTACAAAAGAATCTATAGTACTCATGTTGGGATTAAACTTCTCGTCCTGCAGGCTGCAGCTGGGAATCCTGATAGACATTACCCCATTCATTCAACCTCTGCCCTATATTGCATAGTTGTGTTTGATATGGATTGTGATTTGTGAATATAATTTATTTAACATTATTCAAATGAAAATATAAATTACTGAAACCAAAATGGCACTCGTTAATAAAAACAACCCAAACCTGGGCTTCCCTGCTTCACCAGAAAAAAAGGGCAAAAGGCTTTCTTCTCCTATCTTGTACTTTTTTTTTTT
>CP025646.1:2185369-2215060 GCA_003576665.1 Ipomoea trifida
CAATCATTTCATTTTCATCTTGCTTGAACTATATGCTGATGAAAACAATGGTAGGTTTTCTCAAAGTCTCAACCCAAACTCTGGGTAAATCATCCATTGGGCAAATTATTGTAGACCGTAAGTGCTATTGATAATGTTTATTTTTAATGTATTGATGTTCATTTTTAGATAGTATAGATATCTTATATTGAAATTTTATTTTTAATACATTAAATTTTATTTTTTTGAAGATTCATATTTGATAAACTTACCTAAAAATGAACCTTCAATATATAAAAAATAAAAATAAAAAATAAACCTTTATTTACGGTCTACAATATAATTTGCCTACACCATGGACCGTTCACCTTACAAAGTGAACAAGATGGATTGACTCAATGTTATATTAAAGTTCATTTTTAGTACACTAAATATTCATTTTTAATGTATTGAATATTAATTTTTAGATATCTATACTATCTAAAAATGAACATCAATACATTAAAAATAAACATTCAATATACTAAAAGTCAACATTTATCAACGGTCTACAATAATTTGCCCAATGGATGATTTACCCAGAGTTTTGGGTTGAGACTTTGAGAAAACCTACCATTGTTTTCATCAGCATATAGTTCAAGCAAAGATGAAAATGAAATGTCCGCATGGGCAGCTTAACTGGTCACACGAGTGAAGTTTGGGAGCAAAGATGAAAATGAAATGATTGAAAAGAACAAGAATTCATCTGTCACCATCCAAATACAAACACATCTTGACAGACATAAGTTATAAACTAAACCCGGTGGTCTATGCCTGCTTGGCCTTGCGGAGAGCTTTCTTCCTTTGTCCAAGCATGTAGCCATACATGTGAGGGCTGCCTGCAATGGACAACACAAAATCACTCACTTTAAACATCACTGCAGTAAATGAATCCAGATAATAAGATTCCAATTGCTTAGATGATATGACTGAATAAAGCTCATGCCTGGAACATAGATGGCCAAGACAACAAATGCCATGTAGTAGTAGTCGAAAGAAAAGTTCCATTTGTTGGGCATCCAAAATGAATACTTTGCGGATTCCTGCAAATAAAATACCATTGTAAGAATCTATAAAAATATCGATCACCAAAAACTGTGAAGGGAGCGAGGCTGGTTTTGCTTGCAATTGAATGTTTAACATACATAACTGTGAAGTAGGCACGCTCTCACGGTAAATTGAAGCTAATTTGACACAATACAAGAGAAAGTAATTTCAATTTTACCTTGAGGTAAGGAAGAGCCTTGTATATTAAACCAACTTCACTTGTAATGCCAGTAGGATATAGCAAGATGAAGGAGCTATACCTGAATTTATTAAACGATAATGATTAAAAAAAATCCAAACAGAAAATGCCTTGATGCTACTGTATAACAAATGCCATAAACTTTGTACCTAAGCCACAGCAGCCCTGAAGGTCCACGGCCAAATGCCTCCTTTGTGCCAAAGAATGAATACCGGATAATCTAAAGTTTAAGCACAAACAAGATGGTCTTTAAAATGAGAATAATCAGCAAACTAGCCATGGTAACTTGGTAAAGAAGGGCAGGAGGGAAGGAAAGAATTATTTCCATAATCACTGTAACATAATTATCAACAATAATTTCATGCTTCAAAATTAATTCAGAGCAAATGAACCTTGGAGCTTTAAACCAATTTATACTTGATGGTTGCATACATTCAAGTTAGGGAATACTCAACCAAAAAATACTCCCCTCCCCAAATCATTATGGGAAGACTATCCTCACAGTTTAAGAGAATTCTCCATATTATCATTTTAATGTAAATTGGGAAACTGTTCATATTTTCTGCTTTTATTTGTTTCCCTAAAAGGAGATAAGGAAAAATCATGTTTATAGTGATTTACTTCTCTCTATATTCCAATCATAACAAATATAATGTGCATGTACACTCTATCCTTGAACATCAAAGTCGATGTTTTCAGCAAGAATATCATTGCATAACTCGAAAAATCCAAAGCAAAGGAGACTAATGTTTAAGAATAAATTAACCTAGGCAGCTTATAATATAAATCGGCAAGTCTTACCTCTGTGATAGACCAACTAATGACTAGAGAACTAACAAATACATGGGTCCGAATCTGTGACCAACAAAGCATTCTATTAGTACCAACTTCATGGATAACAGGATGATGCACAAATTAAACAAAAAACATCAAATATCAACCTCACCTCAGGAAAGCTATACAAAATCCCCCAAGTAACATACAATCTCGAGCCTATCTGTGGCAGTGTTGCTGAAATAGGAGATCTCACAAGCCCTATACAAGAAAGACAGAGGAGATAGAGAAAGGAGAGAAGTTAATTGTAGTTAAGTAGTTTTAACTTTGAAGTTCTCTGATCTCTCAATAAAAAAGATTATAGCTCTGACTTGTGAACTCACCTACTAGACCATGAAGTATCTGTTCCATCATTATTTTTTGACAAAAATAGGACCACAAACCACAATGTCAGTTTTCCATGATAAAATTGTGTAGCAACAGAATTTCAAAATAATAAATGATAACACAATGACTGATAAAGTATGCATCTTTACCTAAAGAATTCTACGAAAATTGAAATTCAATTGCCTAGATTTCACAAAGTGGTGGAATTACCTCCAATACGGCGGCGGATTGAGCTAAAAGCAGAGGCTTTTCGACGGCTTGGTAGACATTTTCGTGCCCAGACTCCATTAGAGTCTTCACAGCAAGATAAAACACCTGAACCCTGAGATCCCAATCACCAAAATCAAAAATTTTGTACAGAAAAATGGGAGAAAATGCAGATCTGAGAATGGGTATTGAACTTGCCATCCTACGAACACAACCCAATTGTAAAGGGCGAGGTAGAATCGCCTCAAGCCTGAAAAAACCCCACCCGCCATCTGCTTGAAATTGAAACCACAGCTCAGTTGAGATGAGCGGAAGAAACGAAGAAATATGAATTGGGTGATTGCAATTTGTAATTAAATAATATGGGAGTATTTAATTTGTAGGTGAGCGGATCACCCACTCGCCATCTGTCAGTCTACTCATCCATCTTTCCAACGGTCAACTGCACGGAAGACGAACAATAACTGCTCTCGTTATCTCGTATATGTGAACTATTCCCAATTTTTTTTTTTTTTTGAAACATATTCCCAATTACTCCGTGGTAATTCAAGCTTTGAGGGGTATAAAAGTTTGGAAAAGGGGTCAAATTCCAGTTCTTATATCGTGTACCGCGGTTTCCAAAACGACGTCGTTTTGATTAATAAAACAGACGGATGAATTCGTGTCACTCACTTTCTTTTCATATATACTGCACTTTCTTTTCATATATACTACACTTTCTTTTCATATATACTGCACTTCCCTTTCATATATACTGCAGTTCCCTTTCATATATACTACACTTTCTTTTCATATATACTGCACTTTCTTTTTAACACAACTGCAGTTCCCTTTCAACACAACTGCAGTTACTTTTTTATATAACTATAGTTTCATTCGATAATATATAACTGTAGTTATATCAAAAAGTAACTGCAGTTGTGTTGAAAGGGAACTGCAGTATATATGAAAAGAAAGTGAGTGGCGCGAATTCATCCGTCTGTTTCATTAATCAAAACGACGTCGTTTTGGGACCGCGGTCCACAATGCATTGTGCCATTGTGGACCACGGTCCACGATATAATTTGCGTAAGTAATGCCCCAACAATGGACCTGACAAATTGTCCAGGTTGATAAGATGAAATTGACAACTATTGGGCTTTGGATTAGTCGAACAACCAAACCCATATCCATTTTCTCATTCAAGTTTTCAATACAGATCTAGTTCTTCATTTCATCATTTTTAGGTGTAAAGTATTTACCTAACTCTTTTAAACCTAATTTACGTCTAACTAGAAAAAAAAAAAAAAAGTAAAATATAATCACATATTCAGGTGGGAGTTATGTTCTTTGACTTGTTTCCGTGGGTCAATTGGCACTATATTCAAATTTTGTTATTTATTATCTATATTATATTAATAATCAATGTTAAAATTTTAGTTATATTGAAATTTTTATAAAAATACAGTAGTATATAATTTTTTTTTTTAAAAAAAACGCATAGTTATATAATTTATATTATATTAAAAGTATAGTAGATAATTTGAGTAATAATTATGATATGATTAGTAATTGTTAAAGTAAGAATTTTAGATATGGTAAATGATTAAATATAATTATTGTAACATTTAATATATACTAACTTAAGTTTAATGGTGTAAGATAATTTTGTCTAATAAAAATAATAGTACAATATTTGTAACTTAGTGTACAACTCACTAAGCATAGAAATACATACAAAAATCAATTAAGTCCTTAAACTTTCAAAAATTACAATTAAACTCATAAATATGTTATTTTGGATCATTGAAGCCCAGAAACCGGTTGATGACCTGTGATTGCAAGCCACTAGGATTTTGACGAGCCTTTGACAAATTTTCGGCCAGAAGCACCCAATGGTCGCATGCAGGTGGCGTTTGGAGAAGGAGACCAAACGGTCGCCGATAGCTAGAGAAGGCGACCAACTTGGTCTCCTTCTCCAAATGCATCCGGCGACCATTCGTTCGTTAGTTGCCCGTGTTTGTTGCAGGAGTTGGTCGGAGGATTGCCAGAACCTTAATGACCTGCAATAGCAGATATAATCAATTTTTGGACCAATTCAAGGTCTACAATGCAAGGGGTAGACCTTAGTCCATGATATAATTTAATTTGACGAGACTATTGAGTAGCTAGATTGAGTTTGATGAGTTGTAATATAGTAGATTGAGTAGGAAAAGAGTTCAAAACACAAAGTTGAATTTGTCTATATTAATGTTTATATGATAAAGTCCTCCAGAAAAATTGTTTATATGAAAAAGAATTTTTATAAAGGGCACCATGCAAGAGAATATAGATGGATTCAAGAGTACTGTACTCAAGTCAAAACTTGGTTAGTTAAATATAGGTGGGAATGTGGGATCTCGTGAAAAGAGAATCTGAACATATTGTAAGGGCATATGAGATTATACTTATAATAATATAAGTATCATAATATTATAGTATATTATTTGGTTCAAATTATGAAAGTTTACCTTGGCTAAGGTATTTCAAGCTAGGTACTATATTCTAAATTAAATCATAACACATCTTAATCTAATCATAATACTATGATAAATTAGACTTTTAAAAAGAAAATAAATGCAGTAAATTGATATAAAAAAAAAAAACTACTCCAAATAATTATATTTTTTATTGATATCAATAAACCAAACAGAAAGTTATTTACCAAATACTTATTTTAGTTGTTTGATAAAATTAAAGTTAAATAACTAAAGTTGGTCAAATATGTTAAACTTTAACTAATAAGTCATTATCTAAACACCCCAAAATCAAATTAGTGACACGACTGTTAAATACAAAAGTTAATGTTAATTATCAATTTTATATGTAAGTTTACAACATAGTAGCATTGAGAATGTATACCAAGTATATCATACGGATTGGGTTGTAGAAGACAAAGACATGACGAGATATATATGCTCGTGATTCTTTGCATTATGTATGGTTTAAAAAAAAGAAGAAGAATACTATTTCATATTTATAAACAGCTTAAGCATAAAAAGTTGTCCAAAATTATTCTCCAATAATCAACATGGGACAAATGGGATTGTGACACACCTCATCTTTTGACTGCAAGGTCTTTCATGAGGTGACCACCTGATTACGATTTTCCAAATATTTATGTTCCTTATTTATTCCTCTAAGCAATAATTGAGCATATAATAAAACATTTCACCTAATTCTAAATTTCTAATTCTATTGATTTAATGCTACCAGTACAACTGGTTCTATATTAAATTAAAAATTTATAATAATTTTAACTGATCAAATTATCAAATGTACCAACAATAATATTAAAAAAAACATACGTAAATTCGAATCCATATGTTTAGAGGATGTTCAAGATGTTCCGCTCCTCTCAACTTTTGTAAAAAAACATTCATAAACTTTTATTACTTTTTATAAATTTTTTAAATAAAAAATTTACAAAAGTCATTAAAATTCTATATTGAATACATTATTACAAATTTTCAATGATTTCGATTATTATTATTTATAATTTTTTTTTACACAAAACAAGGAAAAAAATCCATTACAAATATAAACATTAAAATAATAAAAATAAAAATATACAAGCATTTATATGAATATTATGAAACATATAGTAAAATTTGATTGTGGTAGATAAACAATTTATTTAGAAGTTAGGCAGACAAAAGTTCATAGAGATTAAATTATAAATTAAAAGTAATTACATTTACAGTATTATTGTTGATTTCACGGCTACGCGGTAACGGTTGGTGGGCCAACACAATCATAAAACAATAAGGGAATATGTTAGACCGGGGGGAAAAGTGCGAACGAACAAGAAGCAATATTAATTCTATAAGAGTTGAGAGTTGGAGATCTTTTACGCTATGACCTCATGGGGTATTTACACATGCCCAAATTGTAGAGAACAAGAAAAGAAAAACTTAACAAATTTGAGTATGAGAAACCGTACGTCCTATACTATGTTGTGCCTTGTTTCTTAAGTTATGAGAACTTTTCTAATGTAAATGATGAAAATTTTGCCCTAAATTTCAAGGAAGATCTAGAAATATTCGCCCCTCGATCTCTCGTTTGGGTCCCGCAGTTCTTTCGCCTTTTCGGCTGCCAACCACCCGCCGCTCCAGCTGCCTGGCTAGTGATCTTAACCTTGCAACCTACTCCGCCTATCCTATTGAATACCCTACTCAAAATATCCAATAATTATAGTAAAATATAATAAATTATAAATGATGTAAAATTTCAATTCCTTTCAATTAAATCATAAAATTTACCCGATATAAATAGAAAAGAAATTACAATTCTCAACGCGAAAGGTGGTGTTAGTTGTAAGAATGTAGCTGGCCTATTAGCTTTTTTCCACTACAAATATGAAATATTAGATGCAAGACATGTAGTAGGAGGACAAATACCCGAACCTCCTAATTCCCAATTCGCTTTCCACTGGCTTAATTGGAAGTTTGGAACTTGTCGGTCGCTCAAATATTTGTATTTATACTTAGTGCCAAGTACATACATTTGTACTAAATTACTAACAATATCTATTACATTATACTTCTACTCATATCTACTTCATGCTCATTGGTCCCAGTGTCCCACATCCCCCCTCCCACGGGTTAAGGACTTATAAGGTAATTTAGTCATTTACACCATCAATTCCTATTAATTGTGTATTTGTGTTAGCCCCTTAATAGGATTGGTTAATAATATTGTGAGAACCTCCTTGAAACAAAAATCCCTAAACGTAATTTTCAAGTTAACATTTATGTATTGATAATTACGTCTCTCGTTACACGTTAATGTAGTTATATTGGTTATACATGTATCATGTTTATCATTAAATTAACTTAATTTTAAATAATTTAGCCACCTCATTAGCTTCTTTGGCTTTGCCTCATGTGGTGTTTGCTTGGATGAAATTTTTATTTTCCATGGAACTTAGAAAAAAAAAAAGGTATTTTTATCAAAAACTTATTAAAATCGTCACATAAATCTTCATTCGTAAGACAGATCTGAAATATAATAATTATACTAATTCTTATTTTCATGTGGGAAGGAATGGAATAATTGAGATACAAATTATAATGGAAGCCATTAAAGAGCATCTAATCTAATCTTATCTAATCTAATATTAAATATTTATTATGCGGTGGAGACGGAGAATAGTGTCGGTGGCCAAAAACGAGCCTGTAAAGCGCACCATCTAATTATGTCTCTCCCGCCAGCGCCACCAACCTAAATAACAACTGGCGCATTTAATAGACGCCCAACTAACGATCCAAACCCCTTTTTTGCTTTCTCTTTCCCATTCACCGTTACTGTACTGTTTATTATCTCACCGCCACCGCAAATGCATGCCTAAGCCATAAAGCTATCACTTTTAGCCTTAAAATTCACGAGATAATCCTCCTATTAAAAAAAGCTATTCCCCTTGGCGTTACCTCACCTCTTGCCACGTACATAAAGCCGACGAAATCGCTTCCTGTCATGCACTTGTTTTTATCAATCTAGCCGTTGTTTCTCTTTGACCCTTTGCCTCATCTCCCTACCTACAGACTATTCTACACTTTATAGACTAACTTTGCACTGAAAAATTATAAATATAGTAAAATTAGCTCTTTCGTTGGTTAAGGTCACAATGCAAGTTTACTTAAATAGATCTCAAATACGGGTTATAAGTTTTTTCATAAATTAAAATTAGAGTAAAAAATAAATTATCTTGATTTTCCTCTTTATGAGTTTGGGAAGTCAGTTCATGGGGTTCAGCAAACTTTTTAGGTGCAGAAATGTACTAAGTTTTGAAACTGAATTGACTAATTTACTACCTCATGGCTGATTAGACTGACTGAGTTCGAAATTGGATTGACTAATTTATCTTTTCATGACATATTAGATTGACTGAGTTTTAAAACTAGATTAACTGATAATGTGAATATTTTACATGATTACTTTACGATGTCTAACAAAGTTGAGGGGTGAGATATTAGTATTGATTCATTATTTGATGTGAGGTGTATTAATATTGATTCATTATTGGAAAGGATATAAAGTATTGTTTAAAGATGGGGATGTAGGATAATTACAAGGATTCAATATTCTTGCATACAAGGCTACAACAAGAATGAGGGGAAATGAAATGAATGTAAATTAATAATCAGTGCAGATGTAAGCTAATTTGTGTGCATTGGTTGTTCCTAGGTGCTAGGTGGTATATGTATATAGTAAAATTGTATGTATGTATAGAGGGAGGGAGGGGATGTACGGAGATAAGTGCCCCATGTGAGGTGCTTTTACTGAGGTTGATAATCATAATAATGATTTATGAAACTAGTATTTGCCTCTCTCTCTCTCCTCCTCCATGAAATGTGCTGCTTCTTTCCCTTTAAGACTCCTTAGACTGCTCTCTCAATAATTCTTTTAAGTCCCTTTGAGATCTCAGGGATTCATTCACCTCAACTCAACTCAACTCAACACCACCGGCTTTTCAGGGGTTCATTCATCAACACCACCGCCATGTGGATTTATCAAGGCTTCACCTCTAGAGGGGGAGCCATGGCTGCCCTTTTGCTGCTGCTTCTACCAGTGTTCTTTCCCACCCTTTTCACTACTTTCATCTCTGCTTCTTCCATTCTCTCGGTAAGTTTTCTTGAGGGTTTTTTTTTTTTTTTTTTTTTTTTTTTGTAGTACTATTTCCAGCTTTATATGGGCTCTTCTCTCCTGTTTTGCCTTTCTGATAAAGTGGGTACTGTTGAGATGGAGAAGAAATGGTTGCAGGGAGAAAAAGTATGATTAAAGGGTGGCATCTGGGCATACTATTAAGAGAAAAATGTTATCTTGTGAACTTGAGATGGACAAGATTATTCATTTGTTCTATTTTTGTGAAAAAGATTTGGTTTTTATGATTTTTTGAGCATATTTCTGTATTTGTACTGGTAATTAAATCCCTTTTGAAAGTTCTCCTTTGGCCATTTCTGTTTCTTGTAAAATCTAGCTATAGTTATTACTGATATTAGTAGAAAGGAACTGGAGGATTTAATTTGGGTGTCATTCTAATTAGGCAGTTAGGGGAAAGGATTTATTCAATGCTTGGTACTTTTGATGTCTGATATTCTTGGGTGGCAATTGCTGAGAGAGTTGAGGAGATATACTAGGATTAAAAAAATAATGTTTTTCTTATGATTTGGCATAGTTGACTGGTTAAGTGTTTTGTGTTGGCAAGTATTTGCCATTAGAAGTATGGGATTTGGTTAGTTGGATCTGTTGACTTGGGTCCAGTTTTGTGTATTTGTTTGTGGAAGCTTAGGATTCCATGTTACCTGGGCATGGACAGTATCAATCTGTCTGTTAATGTGACTCGAATAGATTTGGTCCCGAGGATCGAATTAATTGAGGAGAATGCTTTTGTTGCTGTTTCGATGCTTCTATTCTATGAGACAGTAAAAGTTTAGATTGTTTTTTCCATTGGGGGTTGGATTTGGATACTTTCCTCGGTTCGTTCATAATTTGAGTTGCGTTTGTTGTTTGCAGGATTCGATTATAGCAAAACCTAGGCACTCGAGCCTTTTCAAAAGTGCTCTGCAACGTGAAACCGTGAGTAACTTCTTCTCTAGTTAAATTTCTTATTGCAAAGAAAGCTCAGTTTGTGAAATTATTTTTGGGCCGTTTTGTTTGGTACTGTTAGACCCCTGAAGAAAAAGCTGAAATATGGACGCCCTTGGCCAACCAAGGATGGAAACCCGTTACTGATTCGGGCCTTTTCTCCAGTGAGTCGTGCGAATCTGTTACGTTTTATTTTCAGTTTATTTTAAACTATTTGCATCAAACACCGAGCTAATTAACTGTTCATTCTCAAGCAGAGTTATCTGGTAAATCAGAGGGATACCTTCAGGTGTTCCTTGATGGAGGATTGAATCAACAGAGAATGGGGGTATGTTTATTACGTATTTTCTAAGAATCTGACATAGACAAAAAGAAATACTCGAATTAGATGACAATAACTGCTACTCTGCTCTATTAATTATATGCGTACACGCTTCAATTTTACAGATATGCGATGCAGTTGCTGTTGCGAAAATTCTGAACGCTACGCTTGTGATCCCGTATTTGGAAGTAAATCCTGTTTGGCAAGATTCAAGGTACATGTTCATAATATGTTGACAGTATGAGTTATTGATGAATCATAAATTTGAGACAATTTCAAACAATTGAACTTTTTCTGTGGCCCTGCAGCTCCTTCATGGATATCTTTGATGTCGATCATTTCATCGATGTTTTGAAAGACGATATCTCTATAGTAAAGGAGTTGCCCGATGAGTTTTCGTGGAGCACGAGGGAGTATTATTCCACCGCTATTCGACCGACTAGAATCAAGACAGCACCGGTTCATGCTTCTGCAAACTGGTACTCGGAGAACGTGTCGCCTGTCCTTCGCAGGTCAGTTAAGATAATACATTTATCGCCCAAAGCCACTAACTTCTATTCGGTTCTTTATATTACTTTTAGGAATTTGTTATGATCGTTTACATGTGTACCCGGGATTGATTTGTAAAATTTGTAAATGCATCGTTTCAGTTATGGAATCGCAGCCATTGCACCGTTTTCTCACCGCTTGGCATTTGACAACATGCCCAAGGATATCCAGCATCTACGCTGCAAAGTCAACTTTAAGGCATTAGTTTTTGTCCCGCATATCAGAGCCCTTGGAGATGCTCTTATTCATCGCCTCAGATATCCTGCTAGCAAAGACGAAGGGGTTGGTGAAAACTACCCGGAAGGGCCTCAGAAGTTTGTGGCTGTTCACCTCCGCTTTGATAAGGTAGTAATATGTTATTGTTGCCCCGTTTAACCACGGTAACCTAATTTCTTCGAGATTCTTAAAGCCCGCATTGCTTTCAGGATATGGCTGCCCATTCGGCTTGTGATTTCGGTGGGGGTAAGGCTGAAAAACTCTCGCTAGCAAAGTACCGACAGATATATTGGCAAGGAAGAGTTCTGAACTCTCAATTCACCGACGAGGAGTTGAGGAGTCAGGGACGGTGCCCTCTGACCCCCGAAGAAGTTGGATTGTTGCTGGCAGCTTTAGGCTTTGGCAACAACACCCGCTTATATCTTGCTTCCCACAAGGTCTCTCACAACAACACCCAATATGACTCCGCTATAAATTTTATCCTGCCCTTGCTGATACCGTCTCGATTTTCAGGTTTACGGTGGCACAGCCCGGATCGCAGCCTTAAGACGATTGTTTCCACTGATGGAGAACAAGAAGAGCCTTGCCTCTTCGGAGGAAAGAGGTGAAATTAAAGGAAAGGCTTCCTTACTAGCTGCAGTTGATTACTATGTCGGTATGCACAGCGATATTTTCATCTCTGCATCACCGGGAAATATGCACAATGCAATGGTAAGCACTTGATATATTCAGATCTTAATTGTCAGGATTAGAACAACCATATACTAGAAGAAAACATGCTCGATAAGCATTAAATCAGACTAAAATCACTTTTTGTTTTTTGGTTCATTGAATTCATATACCCTGCCTGCATTGAA
The DNA here is from genome assembly GCA_003576665.1 of Ipomoea trifida. NCBI lineage: Eukaryota > Viridiplantae > Streptophyta > Magnoliopsida > Solanales > Convolvulaceae > Ipomoea > Ipomoea trifida. The sequence continues at coordinate 2,197,551 of CP025646.1, forward strand.
TCGAATCCAATAGATATTTCAGCCCTGCCGACCCCTTCTAGGCTTAATTGAGTGTATATCTTCACCGACTTATCTGCACACGAAATACAAATAAAACAACACTAGTGTCATTTCGTTTTCTTGCGAAACTTGTGAATTATTGATGTTTCAGTTCATTGGTTCCCCCTGTGGACCCAACTTGTCAATTGTATGACAAAGAAAACATGTTTTAATTTCAATGGGGTTTTGGGGACCCCTGAGAATCTCTCATAACTCTGCTATTTCCAGGTGGGGCATCGAACGTACCATAACCTGAAGACCATAAGGCCCAACATGCAACTCCTAGGCCAACTCTTCCTCAACAAAAATCTAACCTGGCCAGAGTTCCAAGATGCCGTGATCGAAGGGCACGCGAACCGACAAGGCGAGATCAAGCTCCGAAAACCCTCTAAATCTCTGTACACATATCCTGCCCCTGATTGCATGTGCAATGCTTGAATTTGGTGATTTGTGGGGTTATGGCCTTGCAGCACCAGATAGTTTATATATGTGAGATTGGAAACAATTGTTTGTGCATTGTATTAGTTGGAAATAAAAAGCCACCCCCACCCCCCCATCTTTGTTCATCTATATAGGAATATATATCACTTGATAATTTAAGTTTTGGGGGTGGAAGCTAAGATGTGTACCATGCTTAGGTTTATAAGTTTATTGCTGTCATGACATATATACACAACTATTTCATGAATACAGAGCTTTGTAGATTTAAATATTTAATATAATTTCATTACTATTATTATTACTATTCCCTTTTGCAGAATTTTTGTTGAGTTTTAATTGGAGTTTGGTTTGGTGCTTTAGTGTCAGTTTGGAACGCAGGAAAATGACTTCTGGAAAATGTTTTCTGGAAAATGAGTTATTTTCCGGAAAATGAGTTCATTTTCCGTGTTTGAATGTACTTTGGAAAACTGTCTTTAGGTGTTTGGTTCATTTTCCGGAAAATGAGTGGAAAATGAATAGAAATATATAATTATATAATTTTATTCTTTTATTTAAAATATAAAAAATATATAACATAANCAGCCGCTGCTCTGGTTTCCGGCGGAAACCAGAGCAGTTTGCTCTGGTTTCCAGCGGAAACCAGAGCAGATCTGCTCTGGTTTCCGCCGGAAACCAGAGCCGGCGGAAACCAGTCCGCCGGTGGTGAAGGGAGGCCATTTTTCCATGGGGGAAAATGACTTCCGGATTATTTTGTGGGAAGTCATTTTCCCCCAAAATGACCTCATTTTCCGTGGTCAACGGAAATCAATTTCCGTTGACCACATTTTCTGGGTGTTTCCAAACACCCGAAACCCGGAAAATGACTTCCAGAAGTTATTTTCCGGGTTTCCAAACACACCCTTAATTTCAGGAGATTTTGCATAAAACAATTTTACTGAGAAAATTAGTGAATGTTAGCTTCGGTAGGGTTTCCTAATGCTTTTGTTGGTGTAAACTACAAATCCTAGTTTGCTCAGGGAGGCAGAGGAGCTGGTCCAATAAAAATTGTCACTTGTAGGAATCAAATTCGGGTCACTTTTAGGAATTAAATTCGAGAGGCACGGGAGTTGGTTTAAGAGGAATTGTCACTTGTAGAAATCAAATTCGAGAGGAATTGTCACTTGTAGGAATCAAATTTGGGTTATTTCAGAGATCGTTCCCACTATTTTGAGTTAGATTTTCCTAATGCTAAAAATAACAAATAAATACTTTAGTAAATTTTTATATCTTTGGCTACTAAACAATCTCTTAGGGTCTTTCCCTTATTTATGCAAATCAAGAGCGTAAAGTCGTATATGAAGATCGAAAGTTACTACTAATGTAGTTATATAGTATGCTATAATAGTATAATCTATTGTGTGTATATATCTTAACCCATGATTAATATATATAGAATCTAAATACTATTGCAATTTATCTAGTAAAAAAAATTAATTCATTTTAGACCTAAAGAAAGTAGTTACTATATTTGTTTATAGCTAAATATAGTTTGAGCTTTAGGGTTTGAATATATGATCTTTCAAATTCAAAGTTCAAAAATATTTTGATTTTATTTTGTGTAATATACTTTGATTTACAGAAAAGTCTTCAATAGCTATTGAAGAAAATTTTAAGAGATGTCGGATTGCAAATCAAGAGGTTTAACTGTTTAAGTGAAGCCAAAGCGCAAATGGAAAGGTAGAATCCTGTTAGGGATGGAAAGTTAATACTAAATTAGTATGATTATAAAACATTAATTCATTTTAGACGTAAGAGGGTGTTTGGTAGTTTTACATCAATTAAATTTTTGAAAAAATATTTTCGAAATGTATTTAATGAGAATAACTTTGCAAGGAAAATTAATTAACATATTTGAAATTACCCTGTAAACATAATAATTAAATTACCTAGAAAATTAATTAAGTTGTTTCATTTGTTTAAGTTTTTCATATGAAAATTTTAAATATCTAATATATCTTTATTATTTACAAACATGTTTAAAAAAAAAAAAAAAAGCATAATGATGCCAAAAGATTCATATATGCAACAAGAATATTCAAAATTTAAAACAGTACGTATGTAAAAAAAAAATGTTAAGAGAAACAAATTTAATCAATAAATAGTGTTGTTATCTTTCGTAATGGCCAAAAACAATAATAAATTATGTAGATTCCTATTCTCAAGAAAAAGAATACTGCCTCCCTTAACTTTTTCAGTTAACCTAAACCTTAGGGGAGGTTTACCAAAAACATCATGTGGTATATAAAATTAACAACCCGACAAAACATTAATTGAATAGTCAAATGATTTAGTTTTATTATATGATGATTTTCACTTTTTCAGTTAGCCTGAGCCTCAAGGGAGGTTTACCAAACACATCATCATGTGCAATATAAAATTAACTAATTACAAAATATTAGAAATGCCAATAAATTCCGTATGTATAAACGTAGGACTGATGTTTAAAATAGTTGACAAAATGATTATAAATCTATTGAAAGGGATCAATAGAACATAACATTAATCATTCCTGCTGACCCAACTGATCACCAGAACCTGGATGATTACTTGAACGCTGATTCTGTTGCTTTTTTTCCTTTTCTACCGAACCGTTACTACTACTATGAGACATGGCCAATTCTTTTGCTTCTGCTGAATTTGGTGGTGGCTCCATCCCGTCTTCGATAGGAAGGGTTCTCTTTGAACCCTCCAAGGCAACACCGAGGACTATATTCTCTTCAAGGGCGGGTTTTGATGAGGATGACTGCGAGGCTAATGGTCGTTCATCCCCTCTTTTTGATTGAGAAGTAGATGACACACTGTCTGTTTTCTCGTCCCCTCTTTTCGATTGAGAAGTTGATGGCACACTGTCTGTTTTCTCTCTCGAGTCTTCTGGCAACAATGAGGAATTGTCAGTATTGGGCAAGGAAACATTTTCGAGGTTTCCTTTCTTAGGTTGTGGGTCACTGGAATCAGAACTTGACACCTCAGCTGACTTCTGGTCAGGTTTGGAGGGCAACTTTGAGGTTGTTTTCACAGTCGCCTTACTCCCCGGCTTGGGATCAGATGAAGTCTTGGCTATAACTTTATGGTCCTCTTTGATATCAACATTCGAAACTTGACCAAGCTTTGAGTCAGATGTTGATATGTCATTTGCGTTAGAGATGGATGCTGGTGTTTCTCGGGCTTTAGAATCAGCCTTGTTGTCAGGTGTTGAGCGCTCTATACCCTTGACGTCTTCCTCGCGCAATGGTCTGGCCTTTGTCCTATCCTCCCCATTGACCTTATAAGGAGGCTCAATAAGCAGCAGTGGGCGGCTTGATGCTGCTCCTTGATTAAATACTGAATCTGATGCAAACGGTATGTTATCCAAATCCGCATCACTGTATACTTTTTGAACTGTACGGATTGGAGTGGCTAATCGTGCTCGGTGGTGTCGTATAACTCTGAGAAGATCCAACAGGATAGCTTCCTGATTTTGTCAAATTAAAGATATATTACTCATATAATTTGCAATAAAACCATAACATATACAAGCAAACACTTGTCTGGTTGACTTTTTACGCAAACCAGTAAACACCTTTAAAATTTGGATCTATATTTCTTGGCATAAACTCATTTAATTGGTGAACTAAAATTTGGAATAAACTATGGAAAATGTTGCCATCACTCTCAGTTCTTAAGTGCTTCATTCAAACTTTGAACAGGCAATGGAAAGGATTTGCTCACCTTGACACAGAGGTACTCTTCAAAGTGTGAGGTCTTCACAAAGCAAGATATCAGGATCTGCAAATTCCAGATAACACGAAACTAAAGTGCCAAATCTTGGAAGAAACAAATATTAAAAATTATGAGTCAGAATCATTTTCTGTGTGTGTTCAAGAGAATGCCAGTGAATCATGTTGAGAATGCACCTTAACAGCACCAAACTTTTGGAAGAGAAAACGATTAGTAAATCATTTTTGGTGGTCAAGAGAATAAGAATGCAACAGTGAGAAAATGTTACAGGATATAGATGCTGAAATGCTTGAACTAACCAAGAGGGCCTGGTTTTCAGGATTAATATTCTCTAGAAATACTCTTTTATGCAACTTCTTTTGTTCTACTTGAGGATTCTTTGCCAAAACTTTCCGCATATCAGCTACAATATTCTGCAAAAGAAGAAATATCACCTTAGTTTGATTAACTTGTTTTCCCCATGCTTAGCAGCCACAACTCGGATTAAACATACTTGTACTTACATTAATCTTACTGACATCCAAGTGACTGATTGCCAGGTGAGTTTTTATACGCCAATGAGTTTTCTGGGTGAGATTTCTCACAACATTAACAGTGAACTTGTGGTTTGGTATATGAACAGCTTCACGATCTTCACCTCTTATAATTGTTGGTGACCACCAACCCACATGCTGCCAAGAATAAGAAATGGAAATATACAAAGCTAAGCAAAATTTTTATTTAACAATACAAAAATGTAGCATACAGAAGAAAGCGATGTGTTGGAGAATGACACAAGAATTTCAAAAGTCAACAACAAATGAAATTGCTTGTATGTTATGTATTAGAGAATGACACAAGAATTTCCCAAAAATGGACACAGCACATTACAAAATTATAAAAGCTCTCTTATTTTTTTCTTAGTCCATCAAATAGTATGGTTGTAGTAAAAGACAAACAATGCAAACCTCAACAGTTCCCGAAACTTCATAACCTTCAATCCTTGTTTGAATCCATTCATTCAGGACAAATGGTCGAGTTGCATGGATCATTATACTTGAAAGGAAATTAGTGAAGATCTGAATATCACAAGAAGAGTTGAATTAACATCTTTATCAGAAAACAAAAACAAACAAACAAATAAAATAAAATAAAACAAAAAGCAAAAAGGAAGAAATTCGAGCCAAATGTCCATATATACCTATTCTAAGGTGAACTTGATGAAGGAAATTTGCAAACAAAGTGAAAGAATTAAATAATTGAAACACACCTCACGACCAGCAAGAGTGATCAAGACCGTCCCAAGCCCTCCAGCAGTGAGCCACTTTTGAGTAGAGAAACCTAGCAACTCCATGAACAATGACACTGCAGCAACCCACACTGCAGTATATATAGCTCTTCCAGCAAACTGGAAGCCCATCTGCAAAGCCAGGAAAAAAAAACCATAAATGCATAGTACTGTATAGAACTTCAGTGTCTGTGTATAATATAATATATTCATGATCAATAAAGATCATTAAGGGAGTGTTAGGTAAATGATGAATTCACCAATTTTTAGCGGATTTGACCAACTTTAGTGTGGTCAAACCACTAAAGTGAACATTTGATAAAGGGCAAATTACAGTAGCAGATTGACTCCAATCCGCTAAAATAAAACGTTGAAATTAGTAAGGTTGCAAGTTAGCAGATTGCATTTATTTATTGCAACAAATGACTACTTTTCCCACTAATGATAAAATTAAATCTATTGTCATTAACTTATCTTTATATAATAATTAAAAAATATAAATGCAAAACATAAAACCTATTAATTTCATAATTATAATATAACATCATTATCAATAATAAAAATAAAAACAACTGTTAAAAGTTAAAACAACAACAATAATACTTTTTAAATTTAAATTAATATGAAATTTATATCTAAAATAAAAAAAATTGAAAAATAGTTAAATAAATAAAGCAATATACTCATATCTTTATAAGTCATTTTATATGTTATTAGCTAATAGCCTAATAGTAAATAACTAATTTACCAAACACATTTTCTACAAATAGAAAATACTATCCATTGGCCATGTTTTCAGTTATCATCTAACACAATCTGCTATGGATTGATTGTCCCCCTAAACCTTTGCCCTTTGGCAGAGAAATCACAAACAATTGATAATTTCCAGGGTTAATTATGTCTAAAGGCACTAAGATCATGACCTCCACTTGCATAGTTGCATGCAAATGGGAAAATTTCCCATGGTCAATTATTTCTAAGGAGTAAGGATTAAGAGTTCAAATTCCCACTATGATTGACTAAAGTTCTATGAGGATACAATACATGTAAGTTCACACTATAAATTGTGGCAGAGCTTTATAATTACATTTCTTGCATCAGAGGACTCATTCGTCTCCATGAAAAACTTCTGCGTATGTTGTATCACACTGCATCAAATATTGTTAAAGAACTAAGAAATTAGCAATTTAACCACAACTTCAGTTATTTAAATTCTTACAAACCTTCTACGCACACTGCATTAACGCTTGATAGAGAAATAGAGAACTAAGACATTAGCAATTTAGCAGCAACTTAAGTTGTTTAAATCATTACAAACCTTCTACACCAGAATAGAAGTATGAGAATTGAAATGTTTTACCAGCAACTTCAGCACTCACCTTGACAAACAATAAGCAAAAGCTAACACTGTTGACAGTGATCTCACAAAATTTAGAAGTCGTTGTTTAACAATTTGACTAGCTTCTGTTGGAAGAACCATAGGATCCACTGCTCTGTATGAAAAATTAAAAGTGCATAACTGTTCTTTAGTCACCAAAACATTGGATGTTTTGGCATGAGAACTATATTTTCAATTGTATTAGCTAAGTAGCTAACCTGCAGACAAGCATTGCTCCAGTCCATAGCACCAAAGGTTGAAGATAAGAGGTCATAACATGATATGTCTTACTCTTGCCCCAACTACTATCACTTTTCTGTAGATATTATTGCACACTGTCACAAACTATAGAAAACTAAACCGCACTGTTCAAAAAGCAAAAGAAACAAAACTAAAACGTTATGACCTACATGGGGAAATAGGTTTCTACTTCGGCGCAAGAGCGGTCCCAAACCCCATATCCCAAAAGCAATAATTCCAACAGCTGGAATCAACTTCAGGACAAGAGGTCTGTTTTGTAAACAACTGTGTGAAGCAAGACATTAACAAATTCAATTCAGGAACAAGCCAAGATGCACTTAAGTTGAAGACTAAATGAACAAATCCTACTAGGGCAAATTAGACTCAGAAACATGAAGGCACTATACATGAACAATGAACAGACTTACATAAAAGCTAGTAGACTCTGAATGAAAATAAAGTCACAAAAACAAAAAGATAACCTTGATAAGCCAGAACATAATCCCTGCCAATTTATCAATATGTCATAGTGCATCTAAATCAAAGTAAGAGAATAATTACCTTGTTACGCTTATAACGGCATTCTTTATACATGTTATGTCAACAGGCTGGCCTGGTTTTAAGAAAGCATTACACCTAAACCTATTGTTTCTATACCAAAGAGCGTGTCTGTCCACTTGTAATCTCTTTGAAAGGTGAAGACTCCAATAGTCCCGCTGCTGAAAATGTAAAATAGGGTATAAATATATATAAAACCTTCGAACATTTTATTTTTGGCAAAGAAGAACATATAGAGAAAGTGATAACATTTCCTTTTTGCAAGCAAGTCAAAAAACAGATACCCACAGTATTAACCTATGCTATGAAAACACACATTTCTACTGATCTATCCTTGGTTCTTTGGGACAATATGCAATCATTATTTTTTAACTGGAAATAAGAGGAATGGTGAGAGGAAATTTTGTCATCTATCCTTTCCTATAGACATGAATGTGTACAAGCCCCCTTGTAGCATTATAATTGTTAATTCCTATCCTTGTTCCATTACTGCATTACAATTATTAATTTCTCTCCCCTTGTTCATCACAATCTTTAATTTCAGAGAGAATTGGGGTATGTAGTACGATACGAACTAGCTATCAAGCTACTGGAGTGCAATGCTGGACTTAGACACAAGCAAATCTATAACACAAATGCACTATCATATATATATCTTCAGGCTGCTTAGTACCAGAATGGAATCACTGGCAAAACTTAAATTTTCAGCAGGGGTCCAAATTAGAAATGAGGGCAACCTAGTAGAAAAGCTTTGCAACACCATCCATGTTGTATAAGGAATGAAATGCTGTCATCATACCATGATTGAAAATCATCATCAAAGAAAGACTCAAAACAGGCTTAGCATTCCATTGAATTTTAAAAAGCAAAATAAACCATACCACAAGAAATGAGGACAGCCTAGTGTTAAAGCTTTGCAACTTGTTCCCTCCAATTTCATTCTGTAACAACAAACATGGTGTAATTGAAACAAATCCCAGACGCTAGCATGGAAAGATATAACATAAAGGATATAAAATAATAATAATAAGAAGAAGAAGAAGAATACCGGGCGATGATGCGCATGGTTCTTGCAAATTCCCAGATGATGGGGAAGTTGCAAAGAGCCAACGGCTGCCATTATCGGAAGAAACTAATTATGCACCAGAACTTGAGAAGCAGCATAAGATGATAATCCTGCTACTCAGTATTCAATTCCAAATATCTCTTATGAGCTGAAAAACTAGCCTTGTCCCCAGTGGCCAGATAAATTAACAAAACCTCGAAATCTGCTAACCCCTGCTATGGGGGGGAAGGGGAAATATATATATTATAGAATCAGAATTATGAAAAACTGAACCTAAAATCCAAACTCTTAACAGCAAAATAATAACAAAAATTCAACTTATACACATTGGAATTGAAAGTTCAAACCTAAAATTCGAGCCTAAAAAGGTATTGATGATTCCTGAAAATGAAAAATATAGAGGCAGAATTTTTTCGGGAAGAGGAGAAAGGAAATAGAAAGATTGGCAAAAGAAATAGAAAGCTCAAAGCTTGGTGGAGGAAAGACAAGAAAGAAGAGGGAGGAGGTTTGACGTGCAGAGAGATTGTTGGTGAAAGGGGAAGGGGAAAGACGACGCCGTATGGAATAGAAACCCGAAAATGAGGTAACTATTGTCGTTTGATTCTGTGAAATTGTAACCATAGGATAGGAGGGCGGAGAGCTACAGGCCTACAGCTACAGTATGTAGGTCCCGCTAACGTCTAAACTCATTGCGACGCGTGGCATCCTTTACTGGCGTTCCAATAGTTTGGTTTTTGGACAAATTTTAAGATGTCAAGTAAGAGAGGAGTGCACACGTCCGACCGGGGGTTTTCTGTGTGCTTCACGCGCACCAGAGGAACCAATTACTTATTTGAGTGGGTCCATTTTTCTTTTAAAAATCAAGTTCTTCAGCAAGCACTCATTTCCTTATCTCTCATCCACATCAGTATTACAACTTCAAAAACCTCTGTCCGTAAGGACAGCTCAGGTGGTAAGAGTGCTCTACTTACAACTGAGAGGTTGGAGGTTCAATCCTCAAATCCTTGGGTTTGAGCTAGTTAGCTATGGGTAACAGGCTGGTTAACCTCCTTGTGGTTCTTTGGTTCTTTGCCGGCTAGGGTCACAGGGCTAGGCTGGTTTACCTCCTTGTGGTTCTTTGCCGACTAGGGTCACAGGGCGAGGAGAAAACCTCTTAGAAATCACTTTTGTGGTTGTCCTTATGACCCTGAAAAAATCTCGTAATTAATATATATATACTAAATAAAATCTGTTATTTTATGTGTAAACTTATACTTCATCTAATCATTTGATTTGGATCAATCAGAATTTTATTTTAAAAATTATGATCTTTTAATTTAACAATAAGACTTACCAAACATCACGCGATAATTAATCTCCATATATTCCAATATTCCATGGATTATACCTATATACCATTTTGTTTCTTGTGGCTTGGATTCAACCATACCATGGCCATTTTAAAGGAAAAATACATGGAGGAAGACAAAGTATGGACCAACATTATTTATATATTTATTTTTATTCTTTATTCTTTATTTTTGCATTTTTGCACTTGTTTTATATGAAGAAAATATAAACATTCAATAGAAACTATATAAATTTAGGTCTAGCTATACCAATAATATCAACATAAAGGATGACAACGTAACAATACCAGTAAATTTCAAAAACATAGAGATCAAACTGTAGGTGTAATCATCTAATATGCAAAGGAAATTACTTAACATAATACAAATGACTTTATCTCATAATCTCCCATATGAGACAGACAATACATACTATCTAAGTACAATATGCTTGGCACGTACCTTATAGTGTGATAATATTATTATTGTTTTTTCATAAAGAAAGTCTCAAGTTTGAGGTACAATGAAACTATCTTATAAAATATCAAAATTGCCTGATGGATAATGTTTATTCATTACCAATTCAACCATCCAAAATCAAACATTTGATTTCAAATTTCAATTAAAGCATACTTTGTCCGAGATGGACATGTAAGATTACATGTATAGTTTGTCCAAATTTGGACATTAATGGCCTGATTGGTTGACTGTAGTTTGGAAAAATTGCAATTCATTAAATGTCGAAAGTTGAAATATTTTAGGTTTTCAGCGTAAATTTGAGTCAATAAGTCAGTGGGTTTCGATAATTGGATTGGAGCATCGAAGGAGAGGTATGGCGGACGAGAAGAAGGTGAAGGAGGAAGCTGAGCGTATCATCGAACAGTACAAACACTGCTTTCCTCGTCTCATCGTCTTCGATCTCGATTACACGCTCTGGCCCTTTTACTGGTTCGTATTAACTCCACACACAAACACGCGGCCCATTTTCATATTCTCCGTATATAATTCCTTGCTCTTTGCCTCTTTATAACACATTTGAATGATTAAACAAACTGGGTTATTCTTAACTTTTCTTTCTTGGTAGTTTCTGATTACGCTTTGAGCTTTATCCGTAATATATTTGAATGTAAAAAAGAAATGATTTTTTGAAGGATTAATTGCTTGTGCTTATACCCTAACTAACGACTTACAAGATTGAGTGCGAAGTGCTTCAATGTGTTGGGGTTATCTACCTGTTGCATTGTTAGGAATTCTTTGAAGGTATAAGATAAGAAAATACCATATGATAGCTAATTGTTTGTTTTAATCTCCCAGTTCATCTTGGTTGTTCTAATGGATGGATGGATTGGATGAATCTAATAGAAGCATATAGTGATACTTTTAGCTATGTTGGGGAATTGATTAAATTTAAACCCTAAACTTGAAGGCCCCTCACCCCTGCCTTGGGGATTGTAAGAGGAGTTAAATTGTTGGATGTGCCTCAGTAACACAGGGTCTGAATGATTGCTTTTTGCCCCAAGGATGAGATTCTTCCTCATTGAGGATTCGAACCCGAGTGTTTGCTGAGTCACTACACTTATACTAAACCTTCCGACCATTGATTATACGTATGATTATTTGAGCGAATGCCCGGGATTTAGCACGGCTTTCTAATATTAGAGAAATTTGTGTTGGCAAAATTTGTGAACATGGAATCCTGGTTGTTCAGTCCTGATATGACCTGAGCAATAGTTGATGATCAGCAGTGAGTAATCAATCAGGCATGGATGATGATGTTTACTTGTTTTAACCTTCTATCAATCAAGACAACTACTTAAATAGCTAACCATTAGATGCTGCTTTGCTTGAATGTCCGGGACATTTCTGCTTCCATTGTTTTTAATCTTTTGAATAGTTACTTAATGCTTATTGTACCAATATACTTTTGTTTAGAAATTCACTGCAGATATTTCACCATCCATGTAGTGCACAAGTAGAATGTGTTATAGAAGAAGTTATATGTATATGAGTCTGTAAGAGCTTAGTCCTTTTACTAATTATGTGCCAACTAAATTGTCAGTGAGTTCTACGAAGAGGATGATGAGCCACATTTATACCCACATTCTAAAGGAATACTATATGCTCTCAAGGACCGGGGAATTGATATAGCCATTGCTTCTAGATCCCCAACTTCTAATGTAGCTAAAGCATTTCTTGATAAACTGAAAATAAGATCAATGTTTGTGGCTGAGGTAAGCAATTTTTCAGAAGGTTTTTTTTTCCTCATTATCTTTTTTGTTTGCGGCCTTTTAATTTATTTCATATGCTTTTATAATTCAGGAACACAGGCTTATATATTTTTACCACTTTCGTAGAATCTAACCTTCTTAACAAAAGCACTTATTGTAGGCCTTGTAGTCTGTAGAAAAGATAGAATATGAGGGGAATTATTTCCTATCTGTCCGTTACATAGCATAAAAATGGGGCATAGAAGCCAAAATAAAGCAGCCCAAGGAAAATTGTTGAAATTTGTAATGTAGAACATGTCTGTTTGCAATTGCGAGAATGAAAACTAATGCTTCCAATTGTTGTAACGTAGGAAATTTATTCTAGCTGGTCTCACAAAACAGAGCACTTCCAGAAAATTCACAGGAAAACCGGGATACCATTTGACTCAATGCTCTTCTTTGATGATGAAGACAGGAACATTCAAGCGGTACAGCTACTGCACCCTATGCCTTTAAGCTTTAACTTTGCTCTTTCTGTATTGCCTTCAATCCTGAACCCTGCAAATGGTAAATTTACAGGTCTCAAAAATGGGTGCAACAAGCATCTTAGTACATAATGGGGTTACCCTCGAAGCTTTGAGGCGTGGGCTTTCTGACTTCTCGCAAAAGTCTAGTTCATAAGCAAGGATCTACAGCAAATGGTGAAACCGAGAATTGGAAGCCGATACATAATCATTGTATCATTATTATTGGATTAATGATAGTTTAGTGATGAATAAAACACACAAAATGCAGTCTGTAATATGAAAATTGAAAGTTATGGTTTCAAGACCACTTTGCTATGTTTGTTATTTTCAAGCCCAATAGAACTTATGGGTTTTGATAGAATGATGGACCATCTTATTAATTAGACCTTTCTGCAGTATGGAGTTATATCTTGGCCAGAAAGATAGAAATGACTTTACCAAGGAATTTGATTCCTTCCTTTTGATTTTTTGAAGAAGAGGAGAAATGTAAAAGATAAACAAAAAAGTTGTAACATTATCTCTTCGAATCTAAAGCCAAATTTTCAATCATAAAACTGCCATCATCTATTTACCTACTACTCACTTTTTTTATTAGCACCTATGCCTTCAATTTATATTTTACATTTTTCTTCATTATTGTCATTTGAAAATAAATACATATAAAATGTGTATAAGGAGGCTAACTTTATTGCAAATTGGATGGCAACACGTAAATGGGGTAACCCTAGTTAAGTGTTGTGTGGTATTATAAAAATGAATACCGTTATTTATGATATTTTAATACATCATGAAAATTTATAAAAATGTCAAAATTATGAATGTAAAAATATCAAATAGTTATTCATATAGTGGGGATAGAGTAGCCAAGATGGGATTGCTCCAAAGTGGAGGAATAACAGGCTAAAGCAAAGCCAGAAAAGAGCAAGTGCTCTTGTGAAAGCAACTATTGTCTAATATCTATTGGCCTTTCTTACTTTGGAATTCATTGCCTATATGCTATATAGGTCAGTTGACTTTTTTTTTTGGGTTACTTTAGAAACAAAATTGATGGAGTATTTCACTATTATTTCTTTTTAATCAATTTGATTAAACCAATAAAACAATAATAATAATAATAATAATAATAAAAAGCTAAATGACCTAACCAAAATATGAGTACAATCTTACAACAGACAATATATCTTAGGTGGACTCAAGTTGCAAGTTGACATGCATGCTTATAATTTACAATGGTTAATTATTGGAAAGGTTTAATCATTGTTTGCAATTAGAATCAATATTGCAGAAGGCGGTTGGCACTAGTCAAGCGTCCAAGGGGTGCCTAGCGCTTAAAGCGCCTCGGCGGTTGAGTAATCGGAGTATATCGTTTTCACTTTTCCTATTTAGGGCTATGAGTTATTAGACTTTTATAATCCCTTAAATTGCCAAAGACTTTGTGGTCTAGTAGTATCCGGTGTCCCGGTTAACACTGTCTCATGGTAGTGGGTTCAAGCCTCAGTGAAGGCAACTGTTGACTGACTAAAAGGCGACTAACGTCAAAGTGGCTTTTTACAACATTGACTAGAATTAAAAAGTTAATTATAAGATGGACTGTGTAGACGCACAATGCAAATATCTTCCTATTCATATCAATGCAATCAATTTGAATTTAATTATTTAAATTTGCAAGAATAGTCCTTACCTTTCAATTTTCATTTTGGATCTACTCCGTCATCTAACGACTTTTGTTAGATGCAAATTTCATTATTGACATTAATTTACATTTTTTAACCTTACAAGTTACTTGCCAAAAAAAAAAATGTTACAAAATGAAATCTAAAAATTTAATAATAATTACACAATTTTTTTTTTGAAAGCATAATTACACAATTAAAACTACTCAAATGTACATTATATAGGTGAAACTCGTCTTTTACTTCTAATAACAGACAAAAGACAACCACAATGGGATAACTAACCTATATTACATGATCTTCTTCTCCCAAATACATCACTAATCCATGATCTGTCTTAACCATTAATATTCCTATTATAATAGACAATATTTTTATTCAATTAAATTAAAGTACAAAATTGTAAATTTCCATTTAAACAATACATCCCATTAATGAATGCTTTCTTGTGTCTGCAAAAAGATACTTTCGGAACATGAATGCACATTAAATTAATATTTAATATTGATGATGTATATTCCTATTTCCTATACACAATTTTAAAAAGAATTGTGTCATCCACCAAGTAAAGGATATTTCTGACAAATTACAGGGCAGCAATTTAGGTGATGGGACTATGGGAGGTGAATGATAAACGATTGAGCATATATTATTATGTATATGAAATGGACCGTATAGGTAGGAATAGGTAAGCAGGGAATAATTGGAGATAAAATAAAGTTGGAATTATAATAAAATTAATAAAAGCAATTGAGAGGAAAATGCGGGCATGCGGCTGAGGTCCACTGCAAGACAAATGCCATATTATCAACAGATCTGTGTTCGATTTTCTCGTGCCCAATTTCCAGGAAGTATCATTTCATTTCCTTTGTTTTTTACTCGTCTTTTCTTCATGCCTTGTCCTTGTCCTTTTCACTATTATTGCCAAATTAAAATGGAAAAAAAAAATTAAATAGATCTCGAACTTTATATAAAATGTTAATTAAGTGTTTAATTTTAAAAATTACAATTAAGCACAACAACATGTCAATTTTATACATCAAAACATAAATATCAGTTAGTGAATAGGTCACTAGGGTTCCGGCAATGCTTCAACGATACTTTGACAACTTCTGGTCGCCTTCTCCAATCGACTTCTCTGGTGACCTGTTGGTCGCAATGAAGGCGACCGATCGCCTGATTTCTTCCCGGAAGTAGTTGAAATATCATTGGAGCATCGTCGGAACCTTAGTGACATGCTATCAATATATGATTACTATTTGATTTTGGACTTTGATGCATTAAATTGGCATGTTGTTGTGCTTAATTGTAACTTTAAAAAGTTTGAGGGACTAATTGATTTCTCGTATAAAATTTGGGAGTGTATTGACAATTTTTTCAATTAAAATTTTAAAAAAATATTAATTATAGTTAATTAATTAAAAGTAATATATATATATATATATATATATATAATACAACAATAAATGCAACGTGAAAATTGGTTTGAAGTAACACACAAATTGGCCAAGTGCGGAGTGCCTTCTTGTCGGGAAAAAAATCTTCTTTGCCAGTTCATATTTGATTTATTGGATGGAATGACGTAATTAGCCTTAATTTTATGCCGACCTCTGTAATTAACTAATTATCTTTATTTATGATACTGCTCACTAATTTCGCTGTTGACATCATTAAATAACGCAGAAGTGGTAATCAAGCCTAATAAATTATAATGTGTTTGGTAATATATTCTCATCTTGTGACAGAAAGATAGAATCTCTAATCCCAGACGTCTCACATCCCGATCTTGTTCACTACGCACAAAGAGCCGCTTCATTTTGAGAAGTTACTCCCACACTATTGTTTCGTAAAAATAAATAGTAACTTTCTAGTAGTGTTATACCTTTTATTATTTTAAAATTACAATAAAATAAATGCTCCTTCAAGTTCATCAAATGCCAATGACATTTCTTCTTTCATACTTTACTGCTATCCACCACCTACATGAGACATTATTTTAGTGAAGCCTTAATTAGTTCTCATTTGAGACAATTCTTCTAAGGATATTATTACATATACATATTGATTTAAACTTTCGATATATTTATTAATCAAATTAGCTCCTTTTTAAAAATTTATTTTCTTCTGATCTATATGTTTTAAATTAAACTTAGCTTTATATATTTTAATAGTAGTTTTGATATTGTTTATAAATATATAAATTTTATACATTATCATTAAACTAAATATTACAGAGTAGTTTGTTTTCTATAACTTTACATGCACTGCGTGAAATTTTATTATTATTATCCATCTAATTTTTTTTAGATGACGAGAGAAATTCATAATCCTTATTTAATCATTATTATATAATGAATATAGAACTCTTTCTTTTATTTTTATTTTTTTTTAAATTTTAGTGACTCAATGATACATTCAATTGGTTTATAAAAAAAATGATACATTCAACTATATGCACAAGTATATTACAATATCACTTTGATACAATTTCATATCAAATTCATTTAAAAATGGATTCCTTCACTTGAGAGATTTTTAGTGTCATAGCAAGAATTGTCGACTTGTTTAATTCTGTTAGTTATTATTGGGTCAATTCTTATTTAATAAACTTTAAATTTTAATATTTCATTGTCTCAAATCAAAAGACACGTGGAGTTTATTGGCATTGGTAGGTAGAGGAACAAGTAATTATATTATAGGCATGAGAGTGTGGAAGGTTGATGTGTGGTTGTTATGCCCTGATTGGGAATTTGCTTTAATCTTTGTCCAACATATACATCAAACATTATTGTTACTAGAAACTATGCAACAATATTTATTTTTTAATGTCTTAATCCGTAAATTTCAATGTATAAAATTTAAAATTGATATGTCATGTCACATCATTATACTGTAATTTTAAATTTATTATTTAACAAGATTTAATTGCATTATTTTATTTTTTTTCCAAAAAAACAAGATTTAATTGCAAACCATTGACGGAGTCAACTAACATTTGTAACCAAAGTCCAAAAATGCATTAATAGTGTG
>CP025646.1:2215085-2237709 GCA_003576665.1 Ipomoea trifida
TGTCAGGACCAATACTTTTATTGTCATTATCTTGGCTTGTCAGAGACTGTCACTTATTTAGCAGATCAGCCACTCTTAGGTGCTCCAAAGGGTACCACACATACCAATGTTTTAAATTCCAGATGTGTATATGAATATACATACAGTACAATCAAATCTTACAGCACTCATGAACAGGGAATTCAAAGGGAAGCTTTAATTTATCTAGCAAGCCTAATACCGACAAATCACTGCCAATCAAAGAGGTGCAAGATATTTCCATAAGCTTAGGACCAACCATAGCAGATCATGGCACCAGATACAGTGCTAATTCATTCATATAAATCAGTACTTAATAAGGAAGCTAATTTATCTACAAAAATCTTCACCATTTATAGTAAACTAATAACTACGACCGAAATCTAGCAAGGAAAACAGGTCTTACCAGGAGAGCACTCATTGGAAAGGCTCTTAATGGCACTCAAGAACTGATTGCTCGGCTCTTCGACAACTAAAGCCTTACAGTCATCCCTATAGCAAGGAACCAGCACAGCAAAACTATTGTCTGCCTCATCATCACTCTGGAAATCAGGGGCGTGTGGTTCCAGCCACCCAATTGACCAGTCAGAATCATCGGATTCAGAACCTGATAAACAAACATCATCAGATGGCACCAAAACCACATCGTACTCCTTATCAATCCCCCTCCTCCTCTCTTCCCTACTATTCCATTTCCTCTTCACCTTCCTAGTTGAAGGGCTCACAGACCAGAATTTCACAGTCTCTGGTTGCTCCCGGAACCCTGGCCCCCAATCTTGCAAAGAATTTACCGAAGACCCTTTAGCTGCTAAGGACTCTTTCTCCTTCCCACCCCACAACCACCATGAGAAACGAGACAAGGAAACAGCCATTTCTTCGGATTATCAATACATATGAATAGAATTCAACGGGAATTTATTGAAATTCAAGCTCCAAAATAGGAGGAACTTAAACTGGCTTGCACAGTTGCACTAATTAAACAAAAAATTAAACAATTCATCGGTGGGCAAATAATGGGCAAAGATATATCAAAGTACTACCAACAAAAATATCATAAAACAGAAGACTACTTCAATCATCAACCCATCCTTCAACTAGTTGGATCATCATATCATTCCCTCACCAAACTTTCTCATTAACTTGATTCCAGCCCCGAAAAATCTTCTTAAAAACTCAAAACTTTTCATACATTTTGGGACTATTCAATCCTCCAAAAGTCCAAAAAAGCAGACAAATTGTTTGATTAAAAAAAAAACAAAAAACAAAAATCTCACAAGATTAAAAATATCTTGACATTGATAAAATCAAAAGGGACTATGGAGATGATGCAGCAAAATTGGGACTTTTGGGACTCAAACGACTATTTTCAGTCGGGTCATCCGAATAGTCTCGCCCCGAAGCGGAAAGTTACGGGAGAAAGCAGCAAGCAAACGGTGAGACCGCCGGGAAAACCGGAATTCTCGCCGGAAAGCTTACACCAGAAACTGAAAAAAAATTCTGACGGAGTAGTAAGTTAGTAACCACTACTCAAAGGCGCTAGCTTGCTCCTCCATAACCTCCATCCTCTCTCTCTCTCTCTCTCTCTCTCTCCTTCTTCCTCTCTCGCCTTCTCTCTCTAAGCTCTCTGTCACGAGTCACGACTCCCCCACACTCCTCCTGCAGTTAGGTGATTGTTTTCTGGCGGGCCACTATTTATAGGCACAGCAGGCGTGTACAGTTAGTTAGCCAAAGTTACATCTTTACCCCCAAAATTTGTCTTATTTTCATATCATGATTATTTCTTTTTTGAAGATTATTTTTTTATTGGTTCACAACTCCGCAAAAATGATTGTGGTCAAGCAGCATAACTGTGATTCTTTGGGAGGTTACTGGTTCGAACCCCAGTCTCCGATCAGGTCAGCCGAAGTAAGACGGGGGATGATTTTAGTTTAATTGATGATTTTGAACTGTTTATGGACCTATTTATAATTTTTTGAGTTAGATGGTCCAATTATATTTTTGTGTATAGTTTAGTAGTCTATTTAAGTATTATTTTTATTTTATAAATTTATTTAAATGTAACATAGTTTTTAAAATTTTTTAGTAGAAAATAAAAACATATAAAATTTTTAAACTAATGATGGAGTTTGGAAAATAATTTAAAAATTAATTTATATTGCTCTATGTTTACAAAATCTGAAAAACGTAACTTTCTTTATAAAAAATCAGAATCAAAATCAATTACAAGTGATTGATAAAGCTATCATATTTCTAACGTGATAATAAAATGGACATGACATATCAGATGCTTGACTTTAGTGCGTATATTTATTTATATCAATTTGGATAGGTAAAATCCAACGGTTTAGATGTCGTGGATAATATCATGCTATCCTTATTTTAAATAGGAATACAAGTTAAATAATTCATCAAATTGCATGTAAAATTGTAATTGTATCATCTAATTAAAAAAAAAAAAAAAAACAGAATTGCGTCTTTGAATATCTAAAATCATATAATTAAACAAAAAAGTGACACTACGTACTCTCAAATGTAAGTTGATGTAAAAAAATTAAAAAAAAATTGTTTACTTATTTTTAATAGTCCAACGCGAAAAAAAAATCATAAAATAACTTTTGGATGTTATTTGTCGAGTTTCTAAATAAATCCGGTGTGAAATTAGAACATTATTGGGATGTTTAATTTCAGTTCTATTATGGTCCGTTTGAAAACCTGGAAAAATATTTTTCGAAAAATAATTTCTAGAAAATGACTAATTTTCAAGAATATAATTTCGTTTTTTAATGTTTGGTTGATGTTAGAAAAATATATTTGTTGTTTGACTCAAAGTTAAGAAATTGTATATTTTTTTCTATTAAGTCATTTCTTGAAAATGAACATATTACTTGCTATATAATAATAATAGTAATAATAATAATAATAAAGTGGTGTTTGTAGTAGTAGTGTGTTGGTAGTGTCATGGTGGTTGTGGTGTTGATGGTGGTGGTAATAATAATGCAAAACTTAGTATTAAAAAAAGATGAGAAAAAAATAAATACGGATAAATGAAGAATCTGAATATGTTTCCTAACAAAAAATCTAGGAAAACATTTTCTTTCAAATTGGTATTTTGTCTGTTGACTATAATGAATATTTTCATTTGACTTTATTTTCCTTGAAACCTAAACACAACAAAAAAATTATAAAATGATTTCTGAAAGTCATTTTGATTTTGCAAACGGACCCTTAATTGACTTTATAATTGGTCTGATTAAGACTAGATTAATTGAACTGTTACGAGTTCAGTTCTTTCATAAACAATATTTTTAAATACTAATATAAATCAATTAAACTACAAAATATATTTGAATAAACTTAAGGTGGAGTGGGTTTGGGTTATTCGGATTGTTCCGCGAGTTTTTAGTCAATTTTAACAATTTGCTAAGTCCACAATCAATTGATTTGGATACAAAATATAATGTACACACTATTAATGCATTTTGACTTTGGTTACAAATGTTAGTTGACTCCGTCAATGGTTTGCAATTAAATCTTTTAAATAATAAATTTAAAATTACAGTATAATGATGTGACATGACATATCAATTTTAAATTTTATACATTGAAATTTACGGATTAAGACAGCTATGTTTGCAAACGCTAGCTGAAAAGGTAGCTGAAAGCTTAAAAGTAGCTGAAAGCTGAAAAGCTATACGCTCGAAGCTGAAATCTGAAACCTGTTAAGCTAGCTGTTATATTAAAAGTGTTTGGTAAATTAACTTTTTGATAAGCTGATAAATGTAAAAAGACTAAAAAGGACATCTTCGTACAATTTAAATAGTATTAAATTTAAATAGGTGTTTATATATTAAAATAAATAATAAATCAATATATTTTAATAAAATATAAAGTAAGACATATATTTGAAAACATATAAAGTAAAACAAAATGTTTATAATTCATAAGATTAGTTCATACAAAAATCAATGTTCAAACACAAATGTCAAATTGAAATTACAACCATATATACATATTGAAGATAAAAAGTAAAAAGTTTAGTCAAAAAGGTTTTAATTGGGAGGGGTAAATGATGTCATTTCTTTAAAATAATAAGGTTAAAGATGGAAAAAAAGTTAGGAAGCTACTAGCTTATTTTGAAACGCTACATCAAGTAGCGTTCAAAAATAAGCTCTTATTTTAAGCTACTAGCTTATTTTAGGAACATTACCAAACAGAGCTTATAGCTTATTAGTAGCTTAAAATAAGCTATAAGCTCCTAATAAGCTCTCAACAGAGCCATTAAAAAATAAATATTGTTGCATAGTTTCTAGTAACAATAATGTTTGATGTATATGTTGGACAAAGATTAAAGCAAATTCCCAATCAGGGCATAACAACCACACATCAACCTTCCACACTCTCATGCCTATAATATAATTACTTGTTCCTCTACCTACCAATGCCAATAAACTCACGTGTCTTTTGATTTGAGACAATGAAATATTAAAATTTAAAGTTTATTAAATAAGAATTGACCCAATAATAACTAACAGAATTAAACAAGTCGACAATTCTTGCTATGACACTAAAAATCTCTCAAGTGAAGGAATCCATTTTTAAATGAATTTGATATGAAATTGTATCAAAGTGATATTGTAATATACTTGTGCATATAGTTGAATGTATCATTTTTTTTATAAACCAATTGAATGTATCATTGAGTCACTAAAATTTAAAAAAAATAAAAATAAAAGAAAGAGTTCTATATTCATTATATAATAATGATTAAATAAGGATTATGAATTTCTCTCGTCATCTAAAAAAAATTAGATGGATAATAATAATAAGTAATATATTTAGTTTAATGATAATGTATAAAATTTATATATTTATAAACAATATCAAAACTACTATTAAAATATATAAAGCTAAGTTTAATTTAAACAATATAGAAGAAAATAAATTTTTAAAAAGGAGCTAATTTGATTAATAAATATATCGAAAGTTTAAATCAATATGTATATGTAATAATATCCTTAGAAGAATTGTCTCAAATGAGAACTAATTAAGGCTTCACTAAAATAATGTCTCATGTAGGTGGTGGATAGCAGTAAAGTATGAAAGAAGAAATGTCATTGGCATTTGATGAACTTGAAGGAAATATTTAAATTTAATACTATTTAAATTGTACGAAGATGTCCTTTTTAGTCTTTTTACATTTATCAGCTTATCAAAAAGTTAATTTACCAAACACTTTTAATTATAACAGCTAGCTTAACAGGTTTTCAGATTTCAGCTTCGAGCGTATAGCTTTTCAGCTTTCAGCTACTTTTAAGCTTTCAGCTACCTTTTCAGCTAGGTTTGCCAAACATAGCCAATGTCTTAATCCGTAAATTTCAATGTATAAAATTTAAAATTGATATGTCATGTCACATCATTATACTGTAATTTTATATTTATTATTTAACAAGATTTAATTGCAAACCATTGACGGAGTCAACTAACATTTGTAACCAAAGTCCAAAAATGCATTAATAGTGTGTACATTATATTTTGTATCCAAATCAATTGATTGTGGACTTAGCAAATTGTTAAAATTGACTAAAAACTCGCGGAACAATCCGAATAACCCAAACCCACTCCACCTTAAGTTTATTCAAATATATTTTGTAGTTTAATTGATTTATATTAGTATTTAAAAATATTGTTTATGAAAGAACTGAACTCGTAACAGTTCAATTAATCTAGTCTTAATCAGACCAATTATAAAGTCAATTAAGGGTCCGTTTGCAAAATCAAAATGACTTTCAGAAATCATTTTATAATTTTTTTGTTGTGTTTAGGTTTCAAGGAAAATAAAGTCAAATGAAAATATTCATTATAGTCAACAGACAAAATACCCAATTTGAAGGAAAATGTTTTCCTAGATTTTTTGTTAGGAAACATATTTCAGATTCTTCATTTATCCGTATTTATTTTTTTCTCATCTTTTTTTAATACTAAGTTTTGCATTATTATTACCACCACCATCAACACCACAATCACCATGACACTACCAACACACTACTACTACCAACACCACTTTATTATTATTATTATTATTATTACTATTATTATTATATAGCAAGTAATATGTTCATTTTCAAGAAAATGACTTAATAGAAAAAAATATACAATTTCTTAACTTTGAGTCAAACAACAAATATATTTTTCTAACATCAACCAAACATTAAAAAACGAAATTATATTCTTGAAAATTAGTCATTTTCTAGAAATTATTTTTCGAAAAATATTTTTCCAGGTTTTCAAACGGACCATAATAGAACTGAAATTAAACATCCCAATAATGTTCTAATTTCACACCGGATTTATTTAGAAACTTGAAAAATAACATCCAAAAGTTATTTTATGATTTTTTTTTCGCGTTGGACTATTAAAAAATAAGTAAACAAATATTTTTTTAAATTTTTTTACATCAACTTACATTTGAGAGTACGTAGTGTCACTTTTTTGTTTAATTATATGATTTTAGATATTCAAAGACGCAATTCTGTTTTTTTGTTTTTTTTAATTAGATGATACAATTACAATTTTACATGCAATTTGATGAATTATTTAACTTGTATTCCTATTTAAAATAAGGATAGCATGATATTATCCACGACATCTAAACCGTTGGATTTTACCTATCCAAATTGATATAAATAAATATACGCACTAAAGTCAAGCATCTGATATGTCATGTCCATTTTATTATCACGTTAGAAATATGATAGCTTTATCAATCACTTGTAATTGATTTTGATTCTGATTTTTTATAAAAGAAAGTTACGTTTTTCAGATTTTGTAAACATAGAGCAATATAAATTAATTTTTAAATTATTTTCCAAACTCCATCATTAGTTTAAAAATTTTATATGTTTTTATTTTATACTAAAAAATTTTAAAAACTATGTTAAATTTAAATATTTGAAATTTATAAAATAAGAATAATACTTAAATAGACTACTAAAGTATACACAAAAATATAATTGGACCATCTAACTCAAAAAATTATAAATAGGTCCATAAACAATTCAAAATCATACAATTAAACTAAAATCATCCCCCGTCTTACTTCGGTTGGCCTGATCGGAGACTGGGGTTCGAACCAGTAACCTCCCAAAGAATTACAGTTATGCTGCTTGACCACAATCATTTTTGCGGAGTTGTGAACCAATAAAAAAATAATCTTCAAAAAAGAAATAATCATGATATGAAAATAAGACAAATTTTGGGGGTAAAGATGTAACTTTGGCTAACTAACTGTACACGCCTGCTGTGCCTATAAATAGTGGCCCCGCCAGAAAACAATCACCTAACTGCAGGAGGAGTGTGGGGGAGTCGTGACTCGTGACAGAGAGCTTAGAGAGAGAAGGCGAGAGAGGAAGAAGGAGAGAGAGAGAGAGAGAGAGAGAGAGAGAGAGGATGGAGGTTATGGAGGAGCAAGCTAGCGCCTTTGAGTAGTGGTTACTAACTTACTACTCCGTCAGAATTTTTTTTCAGTTTCTGGTGTAAGCTTTCCGGCGAGAATTCCGGTTTTCCCGGCGGTCTCACCGTTTGCTTGCTGCTTTCTCCCGTAACTTTCCGCTTCGGGGCGAGACTATTCCGGATGACCCGACTGAAAATAGTCGTTTGAGTCCCAAAAGTCCCAATTTTGCTGCATCATCTCCATAGTCCCTTTTGATTTTATCAATGTCAAGATATTTTTAATCTTGTGAGATTTTTGTTTTTTGTTTTTTTTTTAATCAAACAATTTGTCTGCTTTTTTGGACTTTTGGAGGATTGAATAGTCCCAAAATGTATGAAAAGTTTTGAGTTTTTAAGAAGATTTTTCGGGGCTGGAATGAAGTTAATGAGAAAGTTTGGTGAGGGAATGATATGATGATCCAACTAGTTGAAGGGATGGGTTGATGATTGAAGTAGTCTTCTGTTTTATGATATTTTTGTTGGTAGTACTTTGATACATCTTTGCCCATTATTTGCCCACCGATGAATTGTTTAATTTTTTTGTTTTATTAGTGCAACTGTGCAAGCCAGTTTAAGTTCCTCCTATTTTGGAGCTTGAATTTCAATAAATTCCCGTTGAATTCTATTCATATGTATTGATAATCCGAAGAAATGGCTGTTTCCTTGTCTCGTTTCTCATGGTGGTTGTGGGGTGGGAAGGAGAAAGAGTCCATAGCAGCTAAAGGGTCTTCGGTAAATTCTTTGCAAGATTGGGGGCCAGGGTTCCGGGAGCAAGCAGAGACTGTGAAATTCTGGTCTGTGAGCCCTTCAACTAGGAAGGTGAAGAGGAAATGGAATAGTAGGGAAGAGAGGAGGAGGGGGATTGATAAGGAGTACGATGTGGTTTTGGTGCCATCTGATGATGTTTGTTTATCAGGTTCTGAATCCGATGATTCTGACTGGTCAATTGGGTGGCTGGAACCACACGCCCCTGATTTCCAGAGTGATGATGAGGCAGACAATAGTTTTGCTGTGCTGGTTCCTTGCTATAGGGATGACTGTAAGGCATTAGTTGTTGAGGAGCCGAGCAATCAGTTCTTGAGTGCCATTAAGAGCCTCTCCAATGAGTACTCTCCTGGTAAGACCTGTTTGTCTTGCTAGATTTCGGTAGTAGTTATTAGTTTACTATAAATGGTGAAGATTTTTGTAGATAAATTAGCTTCCTTATTAAGTACTGATTTATATGAATGAATTAGCACTGTATCTGGCGTCATGATCTGCTATGGTTGGTCCTAAGCTTATGGAAAAAACATATCTTGCACCTCTTTGATTGGTAGTGATTTGTCGGTATTAGGCTTGCTAGATAAATTAAAGCTTCCCTTTGAATTCCCTGTTCATGAGTGCTGTAAGATTTGATTGTACTGTATGTATATTCATATACACATCTGGAATTTAAAACATTGGTATGTGTGGTACCCTTTGGAGCACCTAAGAGTGGCTGATCTGCTAAATAAGTGACAGTCTCTGACAAGCCAAGATAATGACAATAAAAGTATTGGTCCTGACAAGCTTGTTTTTCGTGGAAATTTTAATTTGGCATAACAAGTTGCTAAGATAGTATCGAATTTTATGTTTGCTCGCTAATGGAAAGAATTCTGATAGTATTACAAGATACATAGAAATGGTGTTGTGCTTTGTCTGGCCCAAATTTGTGGTAGATATTCATGATTCACTTATAGGTTAAGAGCAGAGGAAAGGAATCGTGGTTCTATTCCCTTGCATTCCTGAGTGAAGTCCTTTTCTGTTGGGAGAGATGTGGGGATCTTTTTAATTCTTGAATTGCCTCTTCCATTATTGTAAAGCTAATATGTGCAGTAGACACTTCTGTGATTCGTTTTAGAGTTATCCTTGCGAGCTTTCCATTGTTTGTATTGAACCGATGAGGCCTCAGCCAACTATGTTGAGGAGGAGGTCCCGTGACTAAGAGATCAAAGGTTTGTGAATATTCATTGGGTGTAATTGCGTAGATTCATTCGTCTGTATATCACTAGTGAACTCACTGTTTCAAGGAAAAAAAAAAGTTTTAAAAAATCGAACTTTCATGTCTCCTCGTGTATTTGATGTTCATGTTTTGATTGTATCTGCAGAAGGCAAGAAATACATGGAGCAGTGGCTTTCCTCACTCCAGAATTTTTGAGGTCGTCGCTTAATCCTCCTCTGTACTTGATTAGAATCATTCACGGTCTTCTGCATCAGCATCTAGTAATAGCGGAAGAACCAGCATTTCTTCTGCACAAGAGGAGATCAAGTCCATTTTTTTTCCCTATTTCGTTTAGAGAGCACGCATATCAACTTACAGCTGAAGTTATTCAGTAAGCTTGCTTCGTTTCAGGTTTGCCGTAGAAAGTAAGACCATCCTTCTGACATTTTAGTGTAAATATTGCACCTGTGAGGCTGTGAATATGTGGAAAGTATCTTGACTGCTGCTGTAGTGGTGTTGTAATATAAGCTTTCCTTCTCCCAATCCCTGACTACTCTAGTGAACCACCACCATTGTCAATACCTTTTATATTATTGATAAATGATAGACTATTGTCACTGCTACTCTCTACTTTCCTTTGATGGTTGGAGGATACATAAAGATACTTTTTGGTAACATAGTTGGCTTATTAGTCAATTTTAGCTTATTTGACCACTATTAACTGTTTGACTTGATTAAACAGCCATCGCTTAGCTTTTTGAGAAGTCATTTGCATGTAATCAGTTATCAGCTAACAGCTAATTTACCAAACATTAATTAGCTAATGCTATCAACTTGTCAAATTCACTAACTCAATCGGCTAACAGTTATTTACCAAACGCTATAAAGCATGTGACTGCCCCCCCCCCCCCAATAGAATTGTTTATTGTTCATGGTTACTCTTGTTTTCTTCACCAGCTGACTTTTAGGTGGGGGGTTTGGCAACCTTCCTTTGCAGATCATACTTTTAGTACTCTTAAGTTATTGAGAAGAAGGCTGGAATTTTCAGTAAAAGTTGTTTGTTCATTGTTTGGGACCTTACCTTTCAGAAAAGAAAAAAAAGAAAGAAAACATACAATGTGCTCTTCATCAATCACCGTACGTAAAATTTAATCATGGATTCGACACAAATCAACGTTCGCTTCCTTGTGATTCAATCAACTATCTGACCAATTTGATTGAAATTGTGTCTCGAGATCCAAACTAATACTCGCTTTTATATTAGTGAGCCTTAAAAGATATGCATGAGGATGCATCTTTTATGATTAAATTATATTGAATAAATAATGGATATTTGATAGTTTAGTTATTGGAACAAATCTTTTATATATGTGGTGTATGGTCCACGATTTGGTGATGATTTTACATGGTTTAATATTAAGGTATGTATTGCTTGTTGACAGGAGCATATAGTTGGATAGCATTATTAAACTTCAAGGAGTAGGTATACTAAGTCTTTGTCAATTGACTCCATTGATGGCATCTAGAAAATGAGACCACTTATTAGGATTGAGGAAGTTGCAGGTAGAAATGTAGAATTAGCCTCGATCTCAGTCCTTACTTTAAAACTAGTATGCATCTTGTATAGATATGATTCTTTGGTTAAAATTTTGATGACTAGATAAAAGTTTCATGACTGCTATTTGAAGAAATTATAGGCTTAATTTAAAAAAAAAATTAATGGGGTTTGAATAATTATTTGTTTGTTATTTATTAATTGTAATTATGATAAAAGAAGAAGTGATTATGTATTAGGGTCACTGTCAGCTGTTGCATCGTTCCTTTTAATCAAAGTAGGTGGATGAGAGGAAAAATATTTTGTCTCTTGCAACTATTGCTGCTGCCTGCTGGTTAAAAGATGAGCTTTTGGAGTTGCCCACTGCCCACATCAATTATAGCCATTATAGTATTATTCCAAAGTGGTTATATTTTTCTTAATTGAAGAATTTATTATTATTATTATTATTTCCTTTGCCAGGCAGTGTGTGATGTCTTTAACCAATTGTCTACATTCTTCAACATTACTAATTTTTTAAACTTTTAATATTCCTGTAAAGCTCAAGGGCAAAAAACAGGTAATTATCAACCAAATAAATAAATATCAATGAGAATAATATTTTAATAGGACAACAATTTTATATGAAGTTTTACGGAATGTTGATGTGACGTGTTGCTATTAACTAATTTTAAAATGTGCTACGTATCTCTTAAGCTCACTAATGGCAACATATTATATTAGCATTTGGTGAAACTTTGAATAAAATTTTATCTATTTAGTGATATCTATCAGGATAAAGTATATGATCACTTAATTTAAATTTCATAATGATTGTTGAGCACTCGAGCATATATATAATTTAATAAAAGATCATACTAAAGACCCTTATAATTATCACTTTATTAGCCACTCTATGATTTGTATCTTTTTAGTTGGATACATACATTCCTTATTCAAAATGAAACCAACCAATTCCCCAGTAATCTATTAAAAAAAATCGTTAATTCAAGAGTGATAATTATGCAGTCCAACTATAATTAACAGGAAACACATCTTTCAAATACTTAATACTACGTATATACTTATATTACAGAATTCCTCATTGATATTCAAATACCATCATATATATGAAGCAAGGTCAACAAATTTTGGCATGAAATCAATCATCTCTTCTCTCTATATGTTTGTACAAGATGTAGTGCAAGTATGAACTGCTGACTGCCCAATACAAAAATAATACTGAAATCTCCTTTAACTAAAACTCCAATGCAGAAAACTTATTTTCCTTTACTATTAGCATCTTGTGGAAGGTGTAGACCTAAAAGCCCAAGTAAGTTGGAAGCCGGACCAGCATTTCCTTGTTGAGATGAAAATGAATCAAGAAGGCTCTTCACAAGGTTGAAATCCACATCCACTGGCGCCAACTCTTCCTCCCCTTCTGCACCCGCAGATGTTCCCTGTGTTCACCATATACACAGGAGGTTTGAGGTTAGCAATCAACTCAAAAGGAAAAACCCAATGCTTCATCTTCTCATTTGTATGTGTGTGTGTGTGTAGGTGGGTGGGTAGAGTTTATTAGTAGCAATTGTATATGTGCTAATATCATAGAAACATTTTAGGCTCAATGAGTTGGCAAGTCATGAATCATAAAGCATTTTTCAGAAAGAGCAGTGCAATAACTTGAAAGGTTAGGGAGAATTTTATTTGACACAATTTATTCAATGAAGACTAACCTCATCTTTCTTGGGAGGTTGTTCATCTGCACGAGCAAAACTTTTACTTAGTGAAGTGCCTTTCAGTTCCTCATTTAGAATGTGTGCATAAGACTGCATAAAAGGATCCCCTCCCACTTCATTGTCTTCACCATCACTCTCATCATCAGATTCATCTGCAAAGTTGAGAACATCTCCATGGTTGGTATGCAAAGTTTTAGGAGATGTGAACACAAATTTAACCATGCCAAAGTGTACATAGTTGAATTAAATTAAACATGCCTTGTTAAAAGCCTTAAGTCTCTACTTTTGGAATTAAAATTTTGAACTATAGCATGCCCACTCTAAAAGTATTATGCAGCAGAAGACCCTAATATGAAATTGATTCCCTAGAGAGGGAATCTATTCTTGCTATTATTAGCATAAAAAGTCTCCTATTATATTTGGATTCACAATTTCATGTTGCTTCTTAAAGGCATATTTGGACACAAAATCCCATATTCCCATTACATGTTTTTCAAGGAAAAATTGTTATTTGAACAATCAAATTCTGACAGTTGAAGATTCCATGCTTACAGATTTAACAAGAACAAGATGAAGCCAACATATATTTCACTGGTAACATTCTTTCCTAAAACACATGCATATATACTATAACTTACCAAATTCCATGTCAGAGTTTGACCCTTCAATATCAAACTCACTACCAGTGTCTTCAGAGTCCTTTTGTCTTGCTAAGGAATTAATATCTTCCATAAAGCGATCCACGTCAAAGTCCACATCTCTCATGCTTCAATTGAAGAAAAAGATGATCAATTAATGCAGGCATGCCGATGAATAATCACAAGGCAAAACAGCAAGGAATCAATATTGTCTGGAATATATATATTTTCTCTCTCACTCACACACACATCATTAGTAAAACAAGGGGTGAATTTGTTTATATAATTATATCACCATCAAAGAAAAGGCCCAGAATAAGTACATTCCACAAAATATAATTTTGTTGCAGAATCCTTATTTAGGAACAGAGGAAATGCCTGCCCTACAAATTAATGTGTAAATTCAATGTGCACAACCTCCTTCCTAAAACAGAAAATAACAGAAAGGAGCAACTAGGACATCACTGCAAAAATAAGAACATATAAGAAAAACCAGGGAAACCTGCAATCCACTCGCTCAAACCATCTTAATCCACATGGATGATGTCTCCAATTAGCACTATTTCATGCTAATATGCTTATAATCCCTTGCACTGATACATGATCATCTTGGCATTCTGATCTCTACTGTGCCCATGTATCTCTTAACATCATCAAAATGTTTACATGTTGAAGCATTGAATATTTCAGTCAAATATGATCCCTTTATTGTACTCAGTACTCCCACATGATCATCTTACCTTTCTCATGTCTACTATGGACATCTTATGGGAATTCCCCTCCCCACACACCCCCAAGTGGAGAATTCAGATTTAGTGCTATTTCATTATGTTTGCTCAAACAAGCTAATGATGTTAATCAATGATGCACTTAACTGATAATATATCCTACACCTAAATTGCAAATATGGTTAAAGATAATAGGAAGAACCTAGTGGTCCAAGTTATTAGCTGCCCTCTTTCTTCAGGCATTAACATAAGAATAGGAATATCAACATCCAATTTGACACCTACAATCATTAAAACTTGGCAAAACTACTGAAAAGAACTATCAATCAATGTACTAAATGATATTAAAACAAACACATCGACATTAGACAACACTTGATTTAGTCAAGTATGGTACATAGCACAACCACTTCCTAGTGTTCTGAGAGAGAGAGAGAACAAAAACAACTAACCTGCTTTCTGGAACTTCTGCTCCTTGGTAGCTTGACATTTGCTTAACAAATGCTTGCATAGACTTTGAAATATTTTTCAGATCATAGTCATTCAAGTTCTCAGAATCAGCCTGCTCTTCTTTTGAATTTTGTTTCTTTTTGTGCTTTGAATTGTAATCTTCCATCTCCTTCTGCCTCTCCTGAAGAGCAGCATTGAGCTCATCTTCCCCACCATAAAGCCATGAATCATCATCTGATGGCGGTAGCTCTAGATTCTTAAAATCATCCACAGAATGGGGAAGTGCAAGAATCTCATCTATGCGTCTTACTGGAGCATTCAACATTTCACTGTAATTTTTAGAAGTAGTTATGACTTTAACACAAAAGAAGAAGAAAGTGAGTGAAAAGAAAGGTATCACACAGCAAGTGATGATAGTAACAGAAAAATAGTGGTAAGCACGTGAAAACAAGAGGTGATGTGATGAAACAGATCACAACAATGGGCAACAAGGTGCAATTTCCACTTATGGCTTGAGCCACATGAGTGATAAGTATAGAGACAACAAACTCTGCTTAAGGAATGAAGTAAAATTTCACAAATATTTAGAAAAACAGCCTCAATAGATTTTAGGGCGCATGTGTAAAATGCTTAATGCATTCCTAGAAACTTGAAACAGCTCAAATTCATCATCCCTAAACCCTGTGACATACTGCATCTGATCATGTAGTGCCAGAAACACATCCAAATTACTAGCAAATGTATATATGAAAGAAAATGTCCATGCTTCACATGAAATAGAGAACTATCTATCATCAAACAGGCAAGTTAACAACCAAAATATTGCACACC
Organism: Ipomoea trifida; assembly: GCA_003576665.1. Classification (NCBI taxonomy): domain Eukaryota; kingdom Viridiplantae; phylum Streptophyta; class Magnoliopsida; order Solanales; family Convolvulaceae; genus Ipomoea; species Ipomoea trifida. The sequence goes on from CP025646.1 coordinate 2,230,472, forward strand.
TTGTTCTCGCTTGTAATGAGCTGTTTCTGTAGTACTCCTCTGCGTTTTGCATCAATCTCTTGTACTCATTGGATCCTGGCAACAACCCTTCAAAGTACCCACTTTTTTCCAGACTCTTCTTGAAAGCCTCCCATGTACTTCCTTTCCCCTCCATTCCCTGCATCTTCCTTAACTGGTATATCATCTCAAGTCCACATGCAATTTTCAACCCCAACTCAGCCTCCAAGTAAGCTCCCACATCGCTCCTAGGCGGCAATGGTGGGTAGCATTTTGGCGCCTGGAAAGCCTGCTGCACCAATTGGGCATACATTGCCCTGGACATCCTCACGGCCACTGGCACCAGCTCTTCCCCAATTCCATTCCTCAAAAACCTCTCCATCTTGGCCGCAAACTTCATTGTATCAATGTCCCTATCATAAAACCCCTCCACAGCAAGTGAAATTAAGCACGGTTCATGCTTCAACACTTGTGCCACAGACACCGGGACTCTAACCCTAACTCTCTGCACGTTATTCTCCGCCCTCAGGGGGTATTCTTTCAACCTATTCTTCAATTGAAGCTGAACAGGCTCCGGCGCTTTCGTCTTCTCCTCAGCGCCATCGATTAACAACCTAAGCGCGTCTTGAAGAGATGGAACGTCGTGGAAGATGGACTTAGGGATAATGTGAAGGCGACCGCGGCGTATAAAAACGCGATTCGTGGCGGTGTCGGGGTTGAGCCACCGAGGAAGGTGGAAGGCGGCTTCGATGAGCAGGAACTCGCCGTCGCTGTCCCATACGCGAATCGAGAGGTTTGGGAAATTCCTGGAGATTTCATACAAGAGGAACACCACGAACCATTCATCTTCAAGGTTATCGCCGAAGCGGAGCTTGCCGCTGAGGTGGGGCGGGGCGGTAGGCGAGAGAGACAGGTTGAAGGGCTCGTGCTGCCATATGTAGTTGGAGGTGTAGGGGGCTAGGGTTTGGAGGATTTGGAGGTGGAGAGCTTGGAGTTCAGAGGTTGTTGCAGCGGAGGAGGTAGAAGAGTGTAGAGCGAAGTCGGGGAAAATGGAGAAGAAAACAGTATCATCAGGAGGACGTAGGTTCTTCTGAGAGAAGATGGTTGATGTGGTGGCGGCGGAAGGGTCCAGCTCCGCCATGGCGTCGCCGGCGTAGATGGAGTCTTTAGTCTTTGAAGGGTGTAGAAACTAGAAAGGCAGAAAGCACTTTGCGGAGAAACACAAGCCCGCCTTCGCAAGAACCAGGAGGTTAAACGTTAATGATGTTTTTAAGATTTTTAAATTAAGGTGTATTTAAAAATCAAGAAAATAATTTTGATATTCTTTTAGAAAATTGTTTTGGTTTGTTAGAAAATTGTATAATTAAAATATTTTATTGAAAATATGTACAAATTAGCCGTCGAACTATTTGAGAATTAGCAATTAATTCATCGAACTCAAATAAGCTTCAAATAAGTCACTAAACTCAGAAAAACAAAGCATCATCGAACTCAAATAAGCTTCAAATAAGTTACTAAACTCAGAAAAACAAAGCAATTAAGTCACTAAACGGGAAAAAAAATCACTAAACGGAAAAAAAAAAAACCAGTCACTAGCGACCGGCAACGTCACCGGTCGCATTTTCCGACGAGGGCGACCAATTCTGTCGAGGGCCTGACAAGATCATTTAGTTTAATGACTGGAGTTAATTCGAATCTCAACGGAGACGATATTATTAATCATATCTTCCTGCAACAGTGCAACCATCCAACTACTCTTCTAGTGTCTTCTCAAAGTTGCCAAGCCTTCTTCGACTTCCGACGGCAAGCCTTCTCTGTTGTTGGTTGTTTGAACTCCAAATTGCAAGATTGAAAATGTTGTCTGCGCCTTAGAAAATGACTTTATGAGAGATTTTTCAGGAAAACCAAAGCAATTTCTCTTGATCATAAAATATATTTCTTTGATTTTAGTTTTTCATCATTTATCAAACACTGAAAATTTAGAAAATAATTTACAGAAATCAATTTTTCGAATTTTCAAACACACCCTTAGAGAGTAATTTTTTTCCATCTAATAGATATAACGATGGAAAATGAAATGCTCATCTAAATAGATCTAACTATCTAACGTATGAAAATAAAAGTAAAATAAAATGGAATCAGTTTCATAAATATTACAAACTTCAAAGTTTGTAATATTTACACTTGAATTAAAAATAAAGAAGTTCACAAGGAAATACATTCTTAAATCTTGGAACTCAATCAGAAGACTTTGTTTGAAATGTTAAAATGAAACCAATATGTCAGTGGCAACATATATTATTAATTCAGTCCTAGGAACCAAATTAAAAAGCCACCACTGCAGCAGTTTCACCAAAAAACAGTGGATCATTCAATACATATCAAGTTTAGCTATCAAAACCTAGCTATGTGGCAGTGCCAAAATACAGGATTCAAAGAAAACAAACCAAAGGTCCTGTGTCCTGTCCTTCATATTTGACCACTTGGCTTACATCTTCAATTTTGTACTCCATGTGCCTTGAACACTTGGGTGTTTAGTAACATGTATTGTCCTCAACTTCACCACTTTTCGCCCAAGTGAATTCCTTAGCCTTGTAGCTTGTGAGAGAATTTCGTCCGGGGCCAAGTTTTTAACAGATACAACACGCTCATTCTTGTTTTCTGAACATCGAAATAAAGAGCATGAGTTGCCCCACACATGCACACACAAGCAAAATAGAAGGAAGTAGATAGGGATGTTGATCACGATTGAGCAAGAATTGGGTGGGGGTAAGACGGATATTCTTACTGTATAATCCCTTCAAGAATGGATGTTGACCACGATTGAGCTCAGTGACTACTTCTAGATGGGGATTGACCTCCTTGAGAGCTGGCAAATGAGACTCCATAAATACCCTAATACATTAAACACACTTTTAATTAATTGCCCTAACAATTTCATCTTCAATCAAATTTTCATTGTCAACGATTAAATTTTTGCATTACACAGTTCCAGCAAATGTGTCAATTGCCCATTGATTATTTTTGGGGTTCTATATAGGCATATAGCAACTACAAAGCGGTGCCAATTCAAAATTTAACTCTTATTTTTCCTCCTTTGATCCAAGTTATATTACCATTTGAAATTGGGCATTTCAACTTAAACTGAAACAACAGACAATATTTTCTCTAATTTAAGGATAATTTACAGCAACCCTAACCTTAAAAGTCACTTAGATGAGATTTTCTTTTATGGTCAATGCTTACAAACAGAGAGGTTTTTTTTTTTTCAAAAAAAAAAAAAGGCACCTTACACAATAGGCAAAGTTTTAACTTATGCAAACCTTAAACCCATGCTACTGCCTCCCCAATCACAATAGCTCACTACCAACTTCTGAAGTTGCCAAACACCTCTTAGTGCCATCTGATCATTGAATTTACAGAGATAGAGCCTATCAGTAAATATAACAATTTTGACAATCGCACATGACAAATAGTATATAACTATATATGCAAAATAAATTTGCCCAGACTATCCACACTACAAGCAAGATAGGAAAGTAGGATATGACAAAAGGAAAATTGGAATATTCAATTTCAGCCAGTAAAAAGCTTATAACAACCTCTTATAGACTGGGTTCATCCTAATTACATGGTTTGATTGATTGCAACTGTTTACCACAATGCAGGAGCAATGTCTCAAACAATTTTTCAAAAATGAAAAGAAATAGAAAAAACATCAAAATTTTGAAGCTTTTACTAGAAAAATCATGCCATCAAAAACCAATGAACTAGTGCTAATTTTATCACTTTTGGCCAAACAAATAATATTGGTACTAACCAAAATAAAACAGCAAAAGAATCATAGAGAGTAACATACTTTAAGCTCATAAACAAACAGAGTAAGAACAAGTCGCGCCAAATGCTTTCTTGGGCTCTTGGCAATGGCTCAAGTGACACAGAATCTCAATGCCATGTTGGAACACTAATCATATATCACATTGCATATCATATATCTTGTATCTCATGTCTGAAGATGGAACAGAGAGAATATGATAGCCTATTTTTTTGGTGCACACATACCAACAAATTTGTTTATCCTTTTAATCCCTCAGCATTATGAATGTAATCCATCACATTTATTCCAGATCTAACTGGTGTATACATGGCAACAACAATGCATAAAAATAATAAATTGAAGAATGTGATTAGTGCAAAGAAACAGAACATGGAGTGAATCATAATCAATAATTAGTAATTGCAAGAAGCTGGAAATTAAAAGTACAATAAATTATAGAAACTCATTGTTTGTAGAATATTTCAATTAATTGTTTGTTATACAAACTTTTATGAAAAGTCTAATCAAATTACCAAGCAAAAATACTTCTAAATATGTAAGCAATTGCACTGCAGAAACAATTCAGTCCATTTCTCTGGAGGATTGAAATGTTATTTTGTTTTATCTTCAAAAACATATTGCGATTTCCTAACAGGGATGAATGGGTAATTAAAGTCCCTGTTGATAGAGTTTGATATACACTCAAAAGCTCTAGGAAGTTATATGCTCATTCTGTTACTCAATATACCCCTCCGATTTATAAACAATTCCAACCAACACTAAGACATGAACTATTGAATAAACAAAGATGAAATCAATTCCAGAAATTGAGACACTCCAAATCATCCCCACCATTCGAGAAAGAAGACGGAGAATAAGAAGCAAGCAAGCAAGCAAACAAACACAGAAGTAAAGTTAATGTATATATACACAAGGGTATTAGTAAGATGTTTGATACTTCCGAGGGACGAGGGTTCCAGAGCTTCTTCTCTAAGAAACTGTTAACTGGGAAACGTTACATAGAAGAAGAAATACATAATTAGGGTTTATATTTTTTCTAGAAAACAATAACAAAAATAGCTATTGTGGAATAAAAGGAAAATGACAATTTTAATTCATTAGTTATGTTTAAATTGTAAACTCAGTTTATAAATTACTGATTTATACAATTTTTCCTTTTTTTTTTTTTGAAAATATACAATTTTCCCTTTTTTTTAAAAAAAAATATACAATTTTTCCTTTAATTATGTTAAAAGTGAATGTTTCAGTCCATTACTTATAAATTTTGTTAACATTAAAAATTTATTTTGGAATCAACATTACAATAAACCTAACATTCACTTGAAATCATCAATGTGAAAACTTATTTTGTTATACTTGGAAAATTTTACAAAATGATCAATTTGTTCTCTAATAATTTGACAAATCAAGTAAAAAACCTTGTGGTCTAGTGGCACCCGGTGTCTCGATTTACCTTGTGCTTCAGTACGTGAATAGATATTATGATGTGCTTTAAAAGAAAAAAGTTATATAGATAAATCATTTATGAACCGAGTCTACAATTTAAGCATAATTGTATTCATACTATACAACCTGTCCTCTAATATATAATTTGGCAAATCAGTATTGTCTCATCAGTGGTTTGGCAGAAGAGAAATGGCAGTCGTCTCTCAAAAAATCCTCATTAAGTTTAGATCATCGACAGGTGCAATAATATACGGATTGGAGTAGCTTTAAAGAATGAGATGGCAGACAAAACCAAACCAGGCTGCAGCATATCATGTGGGCGGTTAGCTACTTAAAGACTTGAATTGGTTTGTCTTCATCACCTAACACACTACGCTAAAATGACAACCCATCCCATGTCTACATACTTTAGTTTTAATTTGTTTCAACCATTTAAAATAGGGAAAATGACCATTTAGATTTCACATTCCAATCTGAAAAAGTTTTTAATTTTTCTAAACTTTAAAAAATACAATTGCACCGCCAAGCACCTTGTGCTCACTATCTTTTGCAAATGAATTAAATCAAATTAAATAGCAGATTATTTGAAATTAAAAATAGACCGAGTTAAATATAAATATATAAACCTTTCATATAAACATTTTCTTGAACAACACTTCTCATCTTAGTCATTTTATTGAACATTTTAAACTTTAATTAATTTGATCTATCTTTTTAACTTTTAACAACCAACCATCAACTTATATCTAACTTTCTAGTTCAATTAATGTATCTCAAATACGCATAAAAAACCGTTCATTTGTGACGTCGTATACTACTTTTGTGGCATGCATGCATGCAGCAAAAATGGTGAGGTGTAGAGCTTAGTTGTCGATTGATCCCCAAACCGGGCGGCCACGAATCAAAATGATGAAGTGATCGGCTTAATTGGCTTGTACGCGGTTGCTTCCGGGCAGTACATTTGCGCATGCATTGCATGATTGCAACTCCTAAGTGAGCAGCCTTATCTTCTCCGTCAAGTGACCAAAACCAAATAATTATATATATATATATATATATTGCAGACCATATATGGTTTCATTTGTGTTCAATTCTTATACAATAACTATATCAGGTCTACTGAACTATGTTCTAAACTAATATCAACAATTAATATATAATGTGCCTTCAATTTATTTATAAGTATATAATTTATTAATTACAACACATAATACGTTAACTCCAAACACATAATTTGAATGTGATTCTAAACTTCATAATATAATGTCAACCAGGTAGTATAATTAATTTGCCATTATTTGTCTTGGCTTGGGCGATTAAGAATCTAATTAATTCTTATCATCATTTCATTTCATCACTTTTTCAACCCACAAAAAGCCAGGAACCATGATGGGATAAACCACACTTAATTAGCTGTATGCCTATTCACCCCTTAAAAGGATTATATTCATTTCTCTCTTCTTAAATTAATCATGATTTTGATGACTTTGAAATTTGTGTTTCCCATCCCACTATAACCATGCTCAGCTCATTGAATCGTCACTTTATCAATAATATAATATTTTCATGCCTGTAAAAATAATATTTATTTAAAATAATGAACAGTGAATTTAATAGAGTAACCTAAAACTCAGAATTACGATAAAGAATGTCTCTAACAAGTGTATATAACACTTATTATATTCGCGCAGAAGTTGTCTCACATAGGGATGACCACGGTTCGGTTCGAACCGGACGGTTCGAACCGAACCGTGCACTGTTAGAACCGAACCGGACGGTTCCGGTTCCGGTTCCATGATATTTGGAACTGGAACCGCCGGTTCCGAACCGGTTCCGGTTCCAAACCGTGCATAACCTATATATTATATATATTATATATACTAAATAACTAAATAACATATTATATATATTATAATATATATTATATATACTAAATAACATTTATTATAATATAATA
>CP025646.1:2237844-2259472 GCA_003576665.1 Ipomoea trifida
GCTATTTTGGAACCGCGAACCGGCGGTTCCGAACCGGAACCGGACCGGAACCGAACCTTGGGCACCTCTAGTCTCACATTTAGTGAGAAATCACCTTGACTCTGATCACCTAATTATTTTGCATAACAACTTATTAATCTTAACAAAATGACTTGTATGAATATATTGAACGGACACAAAGGTTTGTTGGTTAGGATTATCCAAAAACCACTTTAAGGTTTTAGCTTAATCTCAAGGATTAGTTCAATCATGGTGAGATTGAATTCTTATAACATTTACATCAAATTAAGAAAAAAAAAAAAAGAATTCCATAAAGTAACAAACAGACAAAACTTTAACTATAAGGAACCATATATTAGTAGACATCAATTAATTAACATCTAATCTAATTACTTAAAAAACAGATAAAGCCAACGGTCACTGCGGAAGGGCATTCTTGTAATTTCGTACTCACTATCAAATACGGAGTAGCTTCAACAAGCGTTGTTGCTGACGCCGACCTGCGAGCGGTAAAATACTGAAATCTGAAGAAAAAGCAAAGAAAAAAAGATGGCAGCAAAAATTAGATTAGACGCCTCTTTCTCCTTTCTCCTTTCTCCTTGCTTTTCTCCCTGTGTTTTAGTTTCAGCTCACTCTGCTGTATTGTTCATGAGTGGCATCTCCATTGTTTCTTCTACTTAACCATTTTACATATTTCCTCTTTCTTGATATTGGTACGTTAAAGACAGAGGTTTTTGAATCTGCTGTGTGGGTTTTCTTGAGAGTAAGTGATACCCATTGCCGGAAAAGGTGGGATGGAGAGTGGGTCGAGCTCAGGTATGGGGGAGAAGGTGGATAGGCGAAAGGGTCAGAGAAAACCGCCGGGCAGTACTTCCGGTGCTGGGACGCCCAAGATTGAGCCTTTTGTGCCTAGACAAGGTTATGACCCGAGGGAGTTGAAATCTTGGGCCAAAAGGACTGGTTTTGTGTCCACCTTCTCCGGGGAGACCGAGACGGCGAGCCTGAGCGGGGGAGATTTCAGTGGGAGGAATCTGAATGTGGCGAATGGGAATAGTAATAGTAATGTGGGGTTTGACTTGGAGAGAGGGTTTGACAAGACTGAGTCTGTGTCTCCAAAGATTGAGCTTGACCCCATTTTGGGGAGGACTAGGAATAGAGGGGTTGAGATTGAGCCTGACATGAGGCCTGCGGATAGGGGTTTGAGAAATGAGGCTTTGAGGGGTGAGAATGAGAGGAGGAAAGATGAACTTGACAAAAACTTAAGGGCTCCAAATGGGGAGACTAAAGATACTCTGAATGGTATTGCAAGTCATAACTCCAATGTGGGTGTAAATGGAAATGAACATGTAGTCCAGCCAGCTACTTCAGCCATAGATCCAAAGAAAGAAGATGGAAATGTGGATTATGAAATGGGGATTCCTGATGGGGAGGATCCATCTTCTGGAGGATGGCTTCAGTCCCCAAGGATTAAGTGTGGACTAAGAGAAAATCCGGGTTACGGTTAGTATAAATGTTTGTTTCTTGAAGTCATGATATTTTGCTTTTTCTCATTCTGAAGTTTCATATATTTCACAGTTTCACCCCTCTCCTACCTTGTAATGCACATTCAGTAATTCATTAGAAATGTGATAATCCCTTGACATATGCAGTGAGGAGGAGAATTATATGCATAGTGCCACTTTCACATATCTCTTCCTTGGATTCAATCCTTGATGGGGTATATACTTGATTGTATACCCCTTGTGCTTTGGACCCCTTATATTCAAATTTAAGTGTTTGCAGTATGCTAAATGCCAAAACTATATCCACTAATGATTTATGAACATTTGATATATAGATTTCATCTTTCTATGAGAGTTAATTCAACAGTTTTCTCCTTCTCCTCCCTGTCTATATAAAGTCTGGTGGCGCAGAATCATTTCAAAAGATTGACAGAACTTTTAATCCAAACTGACTGATAAAGTCAATTTTTGAAAGAGAAAACTGTTGAAATATTTATATGGCACAAGATTGTGGTGTGGCAGATGTATCAGAGGTAGAAAAGTCAAATCCATCACTTGAGCAACCATAGTTTATTGTTGACTTTTCATGGTCTTTATACCGCAGTGGCACTTATCTACTATGGCTTGCAGCACTTTCTGTCGTTGGTTGGCTCGATTATTTTTATCCCGTTGATCATTGTACCTGCAATGGGTGGAACTGATGTAAGGGATTTTGTGCTCCAAACTTGTGCCCTTGTGTTTTCAAAATTGTGTAGTTCTTGACATTCTCATGTCTTTCTTTTCGAATGACACAGAAAGATACAGCTACTGTAATTTCCACAATGTTGCTAGTAACTGGCCTTACTACAGTGTTGCACTCATATTTTGGTACTCGGCTGCCATTGGTTCAAGGGAGTTCGTTTGTGTTTTTGGCACCTGCATTGGTGATCATAAATTCTGAGGAGTACCGAAACCTTGCTGAAAATGTATGCTTAATGATTTGTGTTGTCATGTTATATTGTATCTTTTGGATGACTGAATACTTTAATATTTATTGGTGTCTATGTGAGCAATTAAACTAGATCAACACTATAATCTGTCAAAACATTGCAATCAATTGGGCATGGCTCATTGGCTTGGCAGATTTATGTCTGATTTTGATGACGAAGTGGAAAAACAGTTGAGCTGGATGTAAAATAACTTGAGTCATAATTGCATAAACATCCACTGGTTTTTTGCTTTAGAATGTCCACTTCTTTTCAAGTTCAGAACAGAGTGTCCCTATTAACATTTGCTTCTTTATGCATAGGAGCTAGTAATGTTTCTGGTTTCTGATTTCTGATGCATTCTTTCAACCTTTCGGTTAAATCATGGAAAGAACAGACGAGATATACCGTTGACTTGCTGAGGCAGATGCCAAATAGGCAGTTACAACTTATAAGTGGTGGTTTTCAGAAAATTTTGTGTCAACTAAGTGGGAAGCATTGTTCTTCTCCTTGGAAGCACAGAAAAAATTAACATATGCATGTACATTGGATACCTAATCCTGGTTTTCAGAAAATGTACCATTTAACTGTGTCTATGTGGCTGCTTATTGTCATATACTGAGAGTCTCCTATAACCTTTATGCTTTTTATTCCAACCATTTATTGTCCAATGCAAAGAGTCCTCAATAATTTTTTTTAAAAAAAAAAGTTCCAAACAAGGATATTATTTTTGTTACATGAAAGGGATTCCTCTTTAATTTCATTTCACTTTCCATCACTTTTTCCTTTAAATTTATAAATCCCCACTAATCCAAAGATTTTGTGTATATCTGTTTGTTTCAGAAATTTAGGCACATAATGAGGGAGTTACAAGGAGCTATAATAGTTGGTTCAATATTCCAGAGCATCTTCGGTTTCAGTGGCTTGATGTCTCTTTTTCTAAGGTAAGTTTAAATTTCTTTTCATTATCTTTTACCTTAGCTGACTCATTTATTTTATCTTTAATCTCTACACGTTGTAGGAATCCTGATTTGGGAAGTAGTTCTGGTACAATGGTACATAATGGGGAAGATATACTAGTCATGGCAGCAATTATAGAAGAAATCTTATTTTTATTCATTGCATTTATAACCAAGTGCTCTTTAAAAACATAAAAATAAATAATCAAAGCCTCTTCCTTTTTGTGCATGAATAATTGTTTTCAGAAGACTAGCTTAAGTTTCAGTATATTTCAAATTCTATTTCTAAAAATACCATTTCTTTTTGGAATTACTTTGGCATATTTGAAATTTGAATAACATCATATTGCAGGTTGATAAATCCTGTTGTGGTTGCTCCGACAATTGCAGCAGTGGGTTTATCTTTTTTTAGCTATGGCTTTCCACAAGCTGGTAGCTGTGTAGAAATTAGCCTCCCCCAGATAATACTAGCTCTCGCTTTTACATTGGTGAGCAACTTTTAACAGAGTTTAAATCAATTTGTAAAGCAGCTGTTGTAGCTTTTAAGTGTATATCTTGTTATTCTATCTGCCTTTTGATTCATTCGATGTTGAGTTCTACTTAATTTCTTGCAGTACCTTCGAAAAATATCTATTTTTGGACATAGAGTGTTTCGAATCTATGCGGTAAGATTCTTGTGCTCTTTTCTTGCAGTACCTTAGAAAAGATGTTAAATAGTAACAACATTAAACGCATTGGATGTAAATATGTAACACTGAATTTTCTTTCTATTAGCTATAAATCTGTATCAGAAATTATTTTATCTATTTAGTTTTAATTTTTCATATTTTTTCTCCCAAAAACTTTCTGAAGGTTCCATTGAGTGTCGTAATGACATGGGCATATGCATTCTTCTTGACGGCTGGTGGGGCATATAACTATAAGGGCTGCAGATCTGACATACCAAGTTCCAATATCCTTATTGATGCGTGCAGAAAGCATGCATATACGATGCAGCATTGCAGGACCGACGTTTCTAATGCTATGAGAACTGCTGCATGGGTCAGAATCCCTTATCCGTTGCAGTGGGGCATGCCTATCTTCCGGCTTAGGACATCGGTGATTATGATAATTGTGTCACTAGTTGCTTCTGTTGACTCGGTAAGTGATCAGAAATCCAGGTAGAGGAAGAGAGCTGTGCACCTGTACTGTCTTATTCTGATTTCACCCGCTATTAAAACGATATTCTATTTTTGGAGTTTGTATGAATTACATTTTGAGTTTCAAACTGAAGCAGAGTCATGCTTTAACAGGTTGGTACTTATCATTCTGCATCTATGAGAATGAATCTGAAACCTCCAACTCCGGGTATTGTAAGCCGAGGAATTGGTTTAGAGGGGTTTTGTAGTATACTGGCTGGACTCTGGGGAACAGGTACTGCATCAACAACATTGACCGAGAATGTGCACACAATTGATGTCACCAAGGTAGCAAGCCGAAGGGCTCTACAACTCGGATCAGTTTTCTTGATCCTCTTCTCTTTTGTAGGTATGATATTAGCAATATTATTACTATTATTTAAAGTGGATTTTGGTTCCTGAAGGTATTTGTAATCTGCAATTTTTTTGTTGTATTTGATAGGGAAAGTGGGGGCTATCCTTGCGTCTATACCTCTGGCATTGGCTGCTGCGGTGCTATGCTTCATATGGGCTCTGATTGTTGCTTTGGGTTTGTCAACATTGCAATATACCCAAACTTCGAGTTTCAGAAACATTATGATTGTTGGTGTTTCGTTGTTCCTTGGTTTCTCCATCCCAGCTTACTTTCAGCAGTATCAGCCCGAGTCGAGCTTAATTTTGCCTGGTTATCTCATTCCTTATGCTGCAGCATCAAATGGACCAGTTCACTCCGGGAATACACAAGTTAGTAATTATATTACTCCGTATTTCTTTTCCAGTTCGACTTTACTTGAGGGTTATACATTGTTAAGAGTCCCACGTTGAAGAAATAAAGAGAGAAAATATGGATTTATAAGGCCATGGGTTAGACACTTAGACTAGCTAATCAATTGGATACAGTCTTTTAGTGTGGTTTGGCCTATGTGCATTATAGCCCAGTTGAGCCTTTTTTGTAGTTCACCCCGGCTCTCGTATTTGCAACTAACATCTTTTTCTCTTTGATAACTGCTGCCAGTTCAATTTTGCGCTAAACGCACTCATGTCCTTGAACATGGTGGTGACGCTCTTGGTGGCATTCATACTAGACAACACTGTCCCGGGGACCAGACAAGAGAGAGGTGTGTACATATGGTCAAATACAGAAGATATAGCAGCAGATCCGTCGTCCTTTTCAGACTATTCACTACCAAGTAAACTCGGTAGGTGTTTCCGTTGGGCAAAATGCTTAGGTTTATGAGTGTTAAGTGTGGGTTGGATATAAGAACAAACTTCTACTCGAACCATAGCCAGTAGCAGCGCAGTTAGAACAGATAATAGATGAATACGTATCTTCATTCCCTTATACAAAAAACACTTATCTCACCAAGAAATGGTATTATTTTGTATCTTTACAAGCAACTGTAATACAGAAATGCAGAAAAATGCATATTGCATCAATGGTCAATTGATTCTTGCAAGATATACACTCTCTCTTAGAGGATTTCATGTACAGTAAAGTTAGCTGCTTTCTACATTCTCTAATGTTTGGCCATTGGCAAGTGAAAGAAGTGACAGTCTTAATTCTTATGATTGAAGTGCTGATCTCTTGTTTTCCCACTCGTGGATTAGAGAACGCAGATTGTGGTTAGGTGTAAGAAGCTTGTGTTTGAGTTCCAAATTTGTCATCGGGGACGTTGAACAGCCAATTCTCAGCCATTCTTCTATGGCTTCTAGCTCATAAGAGAATCCATCTGCTGCAACATGAGGGTTCTTCATGATATCCTGCTTCAATGAATGAATAACAGCATAAGATTGGGTTAAGGTCACTCAACTGAAGCTCTAAATGCCACCAAAGTGGACTGAACAGGTTCTGATACCATGTTATAATCTAAGATTCACTAAAATTGTGATGAATTATAAACCTGGAATATGGGGCAGAAGAAAAGACTAGGAACATCTTCATAGTCTTCTTCCACTTTTACATCACTTTGATCTGCCTGTGCACATTCTCCACCAGCCACTAGTTCATCAGCTTTCTTCTTCACCTTCTTTATATCTCTGGCCAGCATTGCCATGGTCAAATCCTTGCCCAGATTTTCTTGATTTGTCAGACATCTTCTTGCTATATTTCCAAGCTCCACTGCTAAATCCAAAGGCCATTCTCCAGCCACCTGATCCAGCGCCCCAACGAGGGCAGCCTCGTCATTCATTACTGCCTCTTCAACCAGCCCCGCCCAGTTCCTCCCGGTGAGAAGCTGCGCTACTAAGTTCCCGAAACCCCTAACGTTTGCTCTGCTACTTGACACATCATAACGCGGGGAAGGCCTCAAACCGTGGATTTTTGCCACATTGTTCCGATCAAGCAGGACGTTTGAGGGGCTAAGCTTGCCATGAAACATTGGTCTCGGTTTGGCTTGATGAAGGAAGGATAGGCCTGCACAAACCTCGGCTGCAATATGTATACGCGCATGCCAGTTTAGAGGCTTGTTTCTTCTTTTAGAACTTCTGTTGGTTGAGAAGAGAGCGTCTCTCAAGCAGCCATTGCGCATGTACTCGAACACTATGCACTTCAGCTCAGAACAGAACCCTATCATGGATACTATATGAGGATGCCTTATGCTACTGAGAAGCTTCACCTGAAACAAAAATGGTTGAAGTTCAGTATTACTGTGTTAAGAGTCCCACATTGAAAATATAAGACAGAATAGTCATGAGTTAACTAGCTAATTATAACATGATATCAGAGCATGTTGGTCCACCTGATGTTGGAAGGTTTCTTCAGATAATGAACTGTTTTTATGGTACAACTTGATTGCAACCCTCTCAGAATTCAAGCAACCTTTGTACACATTTGTCCAATTGCCTCCACATTTTAGCCTCTGTCGTTCTGAGAATTCGTTCGTAGCAGCCCTTATTTCTGCAGCACTAAACTGTCTGCAACAAAAGCTTGGCTCACCTAACCTTGTGGCCTCTCCTATTGCATCTTTTTCTTTGCAGAACTCAATCCTACGTCGCAACACATCTCTTTGCCTTCTCAGTTTCTCGATTCCCTGAATCATCTGAGTTCTTGTTCTCACCGCCCTCTCCAGCTGGATCTCAGCATGTGATTTTTCCCGAGAGGACAGCTGAACCTTGCTTGCGAGCTCGCGTTGCAGTTCCACAATCGAGTTCAGCTTAGTTCTTTTCTCCTCAACTTCAGCCTGCAGTTCATATAACTCCTCCTTTGCAGAGTCTAGCTCTTCCTCCAGATGAGCCCTTTTCGCCATTTCTTCGTTTATGCAGGCTTCAAGATCCTCAGCCTAGGGACCGAAAAACGTTGTTCAGTCTTCAACAACCTAAACCAAATGGAGCTCTTTAAGTCTTAACATTTGGAAGCTCTTACTTACCCGGCTTGCACACAATCTGATAGCCCATTCAGCCTTCGCTTGTCGCTCAACAATGGCTTTTGCTTCTTTTTTGTTTAGCTGAACCACTTCCTGGACCTCCCTTATTTTCGCTTTCAATGCTTCAATCCTTTCTTTTGTGGTCTAACATTATGCAGAAGTTATCAGTTATCAGTATAAGCAGAAATGTTTCCTGGACAGAAAAAAAACCAAAAAAACTGACCATATTTTCTGGCTTGACACAATCTTCTAAAGGGTCATTTGCTGCATCACAATCTGTTTTCCCCGTCGCATTCGAAGATGACAATTGATTGAGATAGAGTTCAATCTCATTTTGATTCTTCTCCCACTGATCAACTAAGCCATTGCTCACTGATGATGAAGAAGAAGAAGGTGAATCACAAGACCTTTTCTCTTTATCTGGGAGCATTCTTTCTAACAAAACTTTAAAACCATGCTTCTTCTTCTTCTTTTTCTTTTCTCTAGCCCTTGCAATCACCCCTCCTACCTCATCCTTTATCACACTTTCACCATTCTCTTCTATTAGGAAAACCAATTTCCCTCCAAACACTACAAATAACTCACACAAATCTGCTTTCTGGTTATGAATGTGAAACAATCCCCTTAATGCACTTCTGGATTTCCTAAACAACAACATGAATCAAGAAATGAAAAGAGAGATAGAGAAACATAAATAAACAAGAAACCTGGGAAAATGCATATATACCATAATAAAGGTTCAATGAATGTTAAGGACAATACTAGTTTTGTTATCTGGAGATCAGAGATCAAATCCACCATCATCTTTTCAATGGATCCATCATGTCTCTGGATCTTTACAACTTCAGCTTTAACCTATCAAGATAACAAAAAAAATTGAAGAAAAAGAAGAAGAACTGTAAGTATAGTCTATTTTAGCTAGTGGTTAAAAGCTTATCTACAAGGAAACAAACCTTGCCACAGAAAGCTACATAATTGGCTAGAATCTTATCAGTTTTTGCTTCCTCATACTTCTCAAGATCTTTCAATTTCTCCTCATTGACAGAGCTAGAAGGTAATCTCCCAACTAAACCAGAGAGAACAAATACATGTCAAGATCATCAACCCAGAACCCCAAAGAAAAAAAAAGATGAATTTTGGCATTTACTTGGAGTATAAACATAATCTCTGCAAATACTATTATCAGCATAGAGAATGAGTATGGTGGTTGATTGGGAGGACCACTTTCTGAGCGCCCATTCTAAGCTCTGAAAACCATCATGCATATCTTCCCCAATGCCCACATAAACTCTCTCTTCTTTCTGAGTCCCCTCCATACACTTTCCTCAAGCTAGGCTTCAGCAATGATGAGAAGGAAAAACCATAAATGTTCTTGAAACAGCATGTGATTGCTGTACACAAAAAAACAATGAATTGAAAGTGACCCGGCAAGGAGGGGGGAGAAGATAATTTGTTTCAACTCCCAAATTGTTGTGGCCGTGATGAATGGTGTTCCTTTGGGAATGTGGAAAAAAACATGCAATGAAAAGAAGGGAATTGGAAAAAAGAAAAAAGAAATAAAGGTAACTCTGCCTTTTTGACAATGGGACTTCACAAATTTTCAAAAAGGGAACTTTGGAGGATTTAATTTGCCTGCCATTAGGTAATTATTATTGTGTGGTCCACACAGCTGTATAGATCATACTATCAAATAATGTACATTCAATATAAAAATAATGTACTTTTAATATATTAAAAATGTATATTGTATTATTTGTGTATATTCTCTTATTGGCTTCAACAAGACCAAACCTTTTTTTTTTTTGGAGTTTTTTACATAGGATTTTATTGGAGATACCTAAGATTCTCAAATGGTTTGGTTAAGAATTATTTTCTTATAGTTTATCTTTACACTTTTTAAAAAAAATTAATATAAGAATCGAATGAATAATACAGGCTGATTACCTACTCTTTAATTATTGTGTTTTTGACTTCACTAAATATAATAATTTTATTTTTGAAGTTATTTTTATAATTGTATTTATATTTTGACTTTTTAAAAAGTAATAATTGTGAATAAAATTACTCCACATGTTATCTAAATTATTCGTTAAATTTATTAACTTGATAATAAATGGTTGGATTTAACCATAAGTCAAAACTCATAATCATGAAAACTGACTTGACTTCTGCTACAAAATGCCGAAATTATCACTCATACGAAATTTGGCAACCCACTAACTCTTTAATTGAAACAAACTATTTTAGCCATTTACATGCACTGTATATGATTTGCCTAGCTTAAGTGTGTGTGTAATACGAAACATTAAACAAATTACAAATTTGTAATTTTTAAATGATGAAGAATCTAATAATATTTAGCTCAAATAATTATTAGAATATAAAATAATACTATAATATTTTTTTATTTTTTAAATTGGATTGCCGACTAGCCCGCGAGCTTGCATGAGGTTGACTAGGGTTGAACAATTCTAGCCCGAAGATTATCCCGCAAAGGCTCGCAAAAGTTACAATCCACACAATAATTGTAAAAGAATATACACAATACTCAATTAAAAAAAAAAGAAGAAAGAAAGAATTCAATAACGTTTGAGACTACATATCTATTGGAGTCTTAGATTCTTGTTAAATAATAACTCGTAGAACCTTATAATATAAAATTGTACAAAAAAAAAAGAAGAAGAAGAAATTATTATACAAATACTAAATATATACTCCGCTATATTTATTTATTTATTTATGAAATAGAACATAACACTCAAAAAAAAAAAAAAAAAACTCAAGATTTTGCTACCCAAACCCTCCTAGGTGGAGGAATGGCATGCATCTCTGTCCTCCATAAGAATCGAATGAATAATACAAGCTGATTATCCTTCAAAAAAAAAAAAATACAAGCTGATTATTATTACCCTACGTTACTCTTTAATTATTGTGTTTTTGACTTCACTAAATATAATAATTTTATTTTTTTTAAAAGTGGTGTTATTTTTATTATAAGTGTATTCATATTTTGACTTTTAAAAAAATAATAATTGTGAATAAAATTACGTACTCCACATGTTATCTAAATTATTCATTAGATTTATATTGTCTCGAGCTTCTTTAGTTGAAATTTCTAACATAATGAAAATTTTAATTAAGAAATTTGTTCCTTATATTTGATGGTACCACTTGATTATCAACTTGATACTTTTTGAATAAATGGTTGGATTAAACCATAAGTCAAAACTCATAATCATGGAATTGAAGACTGACTTGGCTTCTGCTACAAAATGCCGAAATTATTCAACCCTCTTCTCACTCACACACTCTACATATAGAGGATATTATATATAAAGAAAATATAATCAATTTTCACTAAATATAATTAATAAAAATATTTTTTAAACTAATGAAACAACTAATATTGAGTAATATAATTATCAAAATGTCTAGAATAAAAAAAAATAACGAATTAAAAAATTCATCTTGTTAGTACAATTATTTTTTATTGGCATTGATTTCACTTTGTTGGGTGTCTCTCCACATATCTAAAGCTATTTTAGCCTTCATTCATTTGCATGCTCTTATTGTTGCTCTTGAGTTTCAAACAGTGGTTCAAAATTATCTACCTCATTCGTCTGTAAAGGTGAAGGATATTCATCATTATCTAGCTCAATTGAAAACTCATCGCTACGATACTCCTTGCGAAGAAAATTATGAAGTCTTGCACAAGCTAGTACAAGTTCTGATTGAGTCTTATAAGAGAATGGAGGTGTTGAACTGAAGATTGTAAATCTCGATTTGAATATACCAAATATCTACGCTACGGCCCAAGCTTGAAAACTGAATACTGCGGGCTTCATATATTATACCAAGAGAGAAGAAGCCCATACTATTGGTCACACAGATATTGGGCTGTAACATGTTTAAATTAAAAATATAAAATAAACGACCAGCATATGGTATAGAAAAATGAAGAGACGTTTAAAAATTGTTACAACCCAAATAACATCCATCATTATCCTTATCACCAAATAAAATCTACCAAATTCCGTCGCAGCTTCTTGTAAAGTGGGGCCGCCAATAATATGATGAATACTAATTCTGTCTGTCTCCTGAACCTGACAGAGGATCCTATCCTAGATTAAGTTTTAATAATGTATATTCTTAATAATAATAATAAGAAAAAATATATATATCAAAGCTTAGCATGAACTCATGTATAATAGTTTATAATTTTTATATTAATTAATTTTTTCACGAATTAATCAAATGCAATTGTTTTAAGTAACATAAAATTTATTTTAGGTGAGATTTATAAAAAAGAATGAAAGTTATTTTACATCTGTTAATTTGTAATATTCAAATTTTATTTAAGTGATAGGAATTTTTAAATTAGAATATAAAAGTGGTAAATTTATATCCCATTGTTATAATCAAAACACTAAAACAACTCACATAAGTGGGTTTGGGTTTGGTTTATAAGACATTAACGTAAGGTCATGATTCATTGAATCATCGGAGTAAAAAAGGGGAAAAAAATATACTGTAAAAAAATGTGAATAGGTATTTGTTTATTTCCTAAAACAGGAAGTGCACGTGCGTGTCTCCCGCGGAATCGTCGGGATATTTGAGTCAAAAGATGCAGCGCACGTGCCTCTCCGGTCAAAGGTTAAAAGAGAGGTGTGATTACGTTGCACGAGTCTACGAGGACAGCAAAGGTTATTTCTTTAATTACAGTACTAAAAAAATACAGAGGTGTGAATATGTGATTATTAAAATCATAAATTAATTTAAAAATTGACAGTATTTGATAATTACGCACAGTTCTACACCGTCACAAAGACTTTTTCCACATTTTATCTTTATTTTAAAAATCATATGATATGAACCATAATAATTAATTACGGTAATAATATTATTATTTTAATTATTATAAAAAGGTTAATAATGGAAAGTTGCATGTTACTACTGAACGCTTTGATACCTTGGAGCTTGCTAGATTTCTTCCACATGGAGCAAAATGAGCTTAACTACTACGGAGTGTTAATAATTTTTGTCAAGTACAATAATTTCCATTTTATTATTATTAATTTTTGGGCAATTCGCCCCACGTGTACTGTCACGTGCTTGTTAACCGAAAGCAGCAACTTGTTCCGGGTGGGTCGGCGGGTTTATCAGAAACCCGAGAAGGGGTTGGTTCGGTTCTTGAGGAGCATGCATCTGCTCCTTCTATTCTATGTTTCTAATCCCAAACCGTTCATTGGATCACCTCCCTCTCCTGCAAATTAGGTGCATGTTTGGTGTACTGTGCTTAATAATACCCCAAATTAATGGTTATTGTTTCAATTTCTGAACTAAATGGTGCAACTGGTAATACTTATTGCAATCTTTTATACTGATTAGTTATAATGGTAAGCAGATCATTCGTACTATGTTATTTGAAGTAATCATGAAATTTTATTTTTTTTTTTAAATGTTTTTATACCTAGAAATCTTATAATGGATGAGTTACCAAACAATTGGGATGCGATTTCGTAAGTTTACAATAAAGACGATAAGATATTTGAATAAAAATGTTGTTGTTGCTCGAATCACTAATAAGAGCCAAGTCTATTTTTATATGGATTGTAATTAGAACCCTTTTTGTACAAAGATGAAGTATTTATATATAGAGATTGAATTTTTTTTTTTTTTTGAGAAGTTAGTGGGTATTTGGATATGACAAGTAATGAAGGGTTGTAGCTTTGGATTAGTAGTTAAGAAGTTATAACAAATTACATTGGAAGGTAACTAACACAATACTATCCAGCCCGGTGATTTTATCATCTAAGTCTTAAAAAAAAGAAAAAAAAAATGAACTTGACTAGGTTCTTGAGTTTGGATGACCAGAGGTTATTCAAGTATGCAATGAACCAAATGATTTATACCATGGCAATGATTCATAAACACTATAATCAATGGTTGAACCAAAATGTCTCAATATTTAAGGCCTACCTTATTAAGTCAGACTTAATAAGACATGAATAATAACTCTAACAATTACCTAAGTTCTTGTAAAAGATAACATGAATAATAACTCTAACATCTACTTAAATAATATATACTTGAGACCTATATTCTCGTAAAAGGTAACATATTAACTCCATAATTATTCAACATTGAAATTTTAAAAAAAATTATTTAGTTAAAACATGTGTTTAATTGAAGATTATAATTAGCTAAAGAGCATGTGCCCACTTGAAAATGGGAGGTCCATCAAATGAAATCCTCCAAATCCTAAGGAAATCACCATTTCACATAACCAAAGAGTCACCCCTCGTTTCTTTTGGTTCAAGGAATCTGTGGCTCCATCACAAATTGATAGTAAAATAGATGCAACTTTCTTGCTTGTGATCAAAGAAATGTAAGCTACACTCCATTAAGTTGGACTTCACCACCCCTATTCACATGAGATAGATGGTTTTCTTCCTCGTTTTGTGCATCATTAATTTAGGTGTAACACTTGTGTGACATCGTCTTACGGGTCTCAATCTATGAAATGGATCGAATCTCTAACACCATTAATCAAAGATTTGACCCGTCTCAACGATTGAGACCCGTGAGACGGTCTCAAATAAGTTTTTGTCTTAATTTAGACGTACCACCACCCTGCCGGTTTGAAACCCCATCACCACCGAATTAAACGTACAACTAGTCCAAACAAAAAATATTCTCTCTGTCTAATTTTATGTGTCTAATTTTGTTAATAAAATTTGACTAAAGTTATTTTTAATATACTCCGTAATTTTTATAATATTAAGTATATTATTAATATTAAAAATTTATGTTTAAAAATTTTGCTAAAAATACTATGAACCACAAAAAAAAAGTATTAATTTTTTTTAAAAGATAGAATTAATTTAATCAATGAATAATAAATAAGATATATACGTATTTAAAAATAAATAAGATATATAAAAATTATGTTTGGTAACATATTTAGCTTATCAAATAATTTTAATTTATTTGACCACTATTAGTTGTTTGACTTTGTTAAACAGTTCATATGAACTATTTAAAGCGACTTTTTCTAACAACTTATTGCTTCAAAATGTTAAAATTCAAAAACTATTTAAAGCGACTTTTTCGATAAGTTTTTTTGAAAAATCATTTTGAAAGTGATCAGTTATCAAGAATAATTGTTAATTTACTAAATACGGAGTATTATCTTATAGTCCATTAATACAATCAACTTGTCAAATTTATAACTCAATTGGCTAATAACTATTTACCAAACCATCTGGAATGAGATAGATAGAGTAATTGAGTAAAAAATACGGAGTAATAAATAAAAAATGAATGTGATAGAGGGACAGAGGAGGAATCTGAGCAATCAATCTCAGATGTCACTTTCGTTCAGAGAGCACAACGAGATGCCACGTCCTCCTTTGATTAATCATGTGGGGCCCCACTCTTGACCGATAACGATAACGATAAAAGCCAACCAGAATACAGTAGCCATTTTGATCCAGATTGCATTGCATTATATGCTATGCTGCACCGCGCCTGTGACAAATCAACCCACGCCTACGTGTATATATACGCTTTTCGACACCGCTATTCTTACTCTCTACTCATTGTTTCTATAGTTTTTTTTAATTTAATTTATTGAATATCCTATGATGATGATAATAATAATATTATCAAATTAGTTGGGTAATGATTTTCTATTTAGTAAATTTGATATTTTAAAAAGAAATTTTATATTTTTTTATCGCTTAATTAATTATTTTTAAATTATAAATCTAGTAAATTTGTTTTTTTTTTTTATAAATTTTGTTATTTAGTTGTTAAATCTCAAACTTTGGCGGTGGAGCATTGATTCTTTAGGTAGAAAAAGATTGAGAAATTATAGAACATGACAGAAACTTGTGTGAGGATCCGTGAGACGGGTCGGATCAAAATAAAATGTAATATTTGTACTGAAAATTATAATATCAATAATGAATAAAATGTTTATTATATAGGAAATTGTAATACTTTTACTGAAAAATGAAATACTTTTACATTTAAATAAAAGTAATACATTTTTCTTCAAAAGTTATTACATTTTTCCTTAATAAACACTTGTCACCATTACTTATAAGAAAAAATGTAATAATTTTACATCCAAATATGAATGTATTACATTTGTTATCAACAACATTATGTTTTTCTTTATAAGTAACAAACATCTTATTCCTAATTAATATTGTATTTTACAGTATAATTATAACATTTTTATCTTGACCAGACCCGACCTGATCTGTATATGTGAGAAGGTCTTACTCAAGTGTGACCCATAAAACATATATTACATTGTAAAAAATCATAAATATTTGTGAAAAACCCCAAATTGCCCTGCCAGTTTCCATGATGGTCTACCAATATGCACAATGTACTCATGCATAAAACTTGCGATACAAACAAAACTTAAATGTTTTAATTTGTTGAGAGATCAAATTGAACCAAATTTGCATCTCGTTTACCAATTAAATGATCCAATTTATTTATTAAAAAAAAGAAGATGAATTAGATATACAATTTAAGAATATTTATGTAATAATTAAATACGTTTTTTTTAACAAACAACGATATATTAATAAGCTTCACGAACGATTACATCAGAAATACAAAAAGGAGGGTGAAACAGTCACTCCCTACAATCAGCAGAAAAACAAGCTTCCCGAGCAATTAAATAGGCCGCCATGTTTGCAACTCGTTTGACAAACATAAAGTTAACGTTAAAAAAATTCATAGCTAATTTCCTAATATCCTCTAAAACAAGATTAAATACGTTTTTTTTTTCAATTTTAAAGTTACATCCATAATCAATAACCTATGCAATTTTGTACCCTACACCTATGCAATTTTGTACCAAACGTTGAATTCAATTCCTGTCTAGTCTCTAGTAGGCAATAGCTAGCTATCTCTCACCGCCATTATTAAAATTAAAAAACAATACAAATAAAAACAAAGGAATATTATTATTAAATTAAAATTGTATAAATGATTATATATACAGTTGGTATACGTATAGAGTGGTATGTAGGGGAAGTAGCTTAGGTATTAGCAGTCTCGATGTGACTTGTGAGATGGTAGAATGGAGACCAAGTAATATAGTGGGATTAGTAGAAATAATATAAATAGTAAATCCCCCCTAAAAAGATGGGGGATTCTCTAATATGCCAAATTTCTTGTGCTTTCAAGAATCAATGGCTCAAAGCACAAACCCCCCGGCCCGATTCTCTGCCTTACTGTTTCCTTGCCCTTTTCTCGCCCGCCGGCCCGCCCTTCCCTCCTTCCATTACATATTTTTCTACATAAAAAGTTTTAGAAAATTGGTTTCTTTGTACATGTATAATTGGTAAGTATATAAACTTCTGCAAAAAGGAAGAAAAATGGGAACAATTCAATATTTTTATAGCACTAAATATATACGATGGATACCCCGAGAAAGGTACCCGGTCTGGAGAGTTCCAGGTATTTGAAACCCGCCGACTGATTTCCATTCCCAGTTATATATAGGCCGGGTACGAAGGCCCAAGCAGCTCTCATGAGGTAGGTAGTCTGGTCGTGGTGCTCAACCCGGTGCGGCACTCGGAGGCGGCGAATCGCTGATTTTGCTAGGAATCTTGACAGATTTAATTTGGCTGAGATTTTTTCATAATTCTGATTTGACAATATCTATGACGGTTTGAGCAGTTTAAGTAGCTTTTTTAAAGTTAAATTTGTTAATTATATTTCTCCCCGGTTGACAGGCGGTTGCGTGAATAGAATATTCAATGTATTTTACTTATTTTGCATATAAGTTTGGGAAGAATATATATTGTGGTATATTGATGCATGTTTTGAAGATGTTGGTTGTTGGGTAGTAGTATTATATATGTAGCAGTACAGAAAGAGCTGTGGCCCCTTGAATGTGACATTGCTAGGAAGGCAGACCATACATGATACATGGGATGGAATCATATGACCACTACAATCTGAAACCTGTAGGTAGTGTTGTCATATTTAGAAAATGAGAAAGCAAGAAATGATGATGATCTGAGGAATAATATGATATCCGAGTCGTTTTCACAATACACGGACATCTTTGGTGGTGTCGGTTTTCTTAGCTTCCCAGTCAAAGATTACATGAAAAATCATATATTAAATTCTGTACCTTCTAGTACGTTTATTAAATTTCTCATGTCTCTACCAAATTTAGACTACTTAAACATTATAATCAATACCATTGCTTTATTATTATTATTTTTTTTTTTAAATCGAGCAGAATTATACTTATTTTAATTTTTATTTTCGGCTAATGTGGTGTGTATTGATAGACCAAACAAAATTTAAGTTGATGATTATTATTCTTTTTTTTTTTTTTTTTACTTTCTTTAATGCAATTACAATATTTGGTATGGGAACGATAAAGTTAATGGTGATAAAGTTGGAGTTGAAGTTTCAAGGGATCGAAGAAGAATATGTCATTATGTAACATGTTTAGATTCATGAACGATGACATTCGATCTAAGAAAGTAGGAAGAGTATGTCATTATGTAACATATTTAAATTCATGAATAATAACATTATTTGAGCTTTACTTTTATGTTTTATATTTATATTTCTAAACTTAATTATGAAGATTTGGAGTTTGAATTAATGATTATATTATGTTTTTGAGTTGAAATTTGAAATTAACGGTTTTGATTGATAATAATGTTTGAAGGTTATTATAATTAAAGGTTATTAAAAGTTTAAAATCTTTTTTAATAGAGTTCTTTTAAGCTTGAGATTTTACAATTAAGGCATAAATAATTTTTACCGGATTCAATAAGCTTGATGACTCAACCAGACTAGCCCATTTAATATAGATACAGAGAGATTCTTATGGAA
Organism: Ipomoea trifida; assembly: GCA_003576665.1. Classification (NCBI taxonomy): domain Eukaryota; kingdom Viridiplantae; phylum Streptophyta; class Magnoliopsida; order Solanales; family Convolvulaceae; genus Ipomoea; species Ipomoea trifida. Next base: position 2,256,677 of record CP025646.1, read on the forward strand.
ATGGATTTTTTTTTTCTCATTTTATTTGTTGGTTGAGAATGTGAGGAAAACAAACTAGTGTATTGTAATCTTGGACAATCTAATTATAAAGTCACATTCTCTAAGAGTCCGTTTGAAAATTTGAAAGTTATTTTTTGAATTTTTCTATGTTTGGATATTCAAGGAAAATAAATTCAAAGGAAAATATTTGTTATGGTAAACAAAAAAGATTCTTAGTATAAGACATTTTTTGAATTCTTTATTTTCTCTCTCATCTCTTTTTCTAGTTTCCATATTATTATGATTATTATCACCACCATCATCACCACCACCACTACCATATATACCACCACAACCACTACCACCATACCGTCACCACCACCACAACCACTAACACTTAATTATTTTTATATACCAAATAATACATTTATTTTTAGAAAAACGCAATTTCTTAACTTTCAACCAAACATTAAAAAATTAAATTATTTTTCGAAACATGAGTCATTTTTTACAAATCATTTTTCAAGTTTCCAAATGAACTCTGATCTACCGTCTCTAAGTGAGTAAAAGAAAAAAATTGATATGACATTTTTTTTTAATCTCATAATAACCTCATATTACATTAATCAAAACACTTAATTATTATTTAACATTTCAATAAAGCATTACCTTAATAATGTCAAAATACCATAGCCAAACACTGCTTAGGTATTCGCGATGACATTAAAAGCAAGGGACTTTATTTAATTATGAATTTAAACGCGAAGCATGCAAATATAATTATTATTCGCAAAATCTGGAGGGAGTAGCAGAAACAACTTTAGTAAATGAAACATTGAATGACTGTCGATGATGTTGCAAGTACGATAATAAATGATTTTGGTGAGCATTGATTCAGCAACACTCCAAAAATGAAGAGGCATTATATTGTTGGAATGCACGGCAATCGGCATGAACGACAAGTGTAAGAATCAAAATGAATGTGACACGCCAGGTTAAGTAACCTCAATATTCAACCATATGGGAATTCAAATCATATGTATATTATCCACAAATAAAACTCTTATCATATGCTATCTTTTTTCAATCTGTATATACAAATCTAATAAGAAAGTTCCTAACAGGATTTAAAAAATATTGGTATAATTACTTATTATATTAAATTATTCATATTATCTTGATTTTAATATTTTGTTAAAGTTGTTTTTCTATTAACCTTCTATTATAGGGAGTATTTTTTTTTTTCATATGCTCTTGCACTCTTACAACCCACTCCAGTCCTTTCTTTCTCTTTAATTTATATTCAAATTGCTGAACTTCTCTATAGAACTTACAATAAATGTTCATCGATGAAGGGAATGCATTTGTCCTTACCTGAGAAAGACTTGGATCATCTCAAATTTATTTGTAGGAAAATAACTCCAGAGTCAAAAAATCATAAATATAGACAACTATTATTACTCTTTCATAACCGTCCCTTTATTAGATATGAACAACTATTTTGTATATCTACTTTGATCATGAATGAAATCCAAACCCTAGTCACGATGGTGTGAGTTTGAAGCTAATTGATGTCGTACAAAATTTCTCTCTCTACCTATATCTCTCAAATTTTTTAATCTATTTTTAAATGATTATTTTGGAAGATGAATTTCTTTTGTACTTGTTAGAGGTTGAAAGGGATTGTTATTCAAAATTTTAAATTTCCTTTGGTTTTATTGATAGGTTGATATGGAATATCCATATAGGAAAAATGAAAAGACTCTTATTCATTTTTTTCTTATTTTATTTGAAGAGTATTGATGTGTCTCAGATCCTCTATTAATATAAGTCTAAGCCAAAGTGCATGACTTAGGTTAAATATATTATTATGAGATAGTTTTTTAGTGTACTTAGAGTCTAAATTCATATTACTTAGTATAAGAGTCTCATCAATGAGTCAGATGCATGCTAGTGTAACTTCACCACATAGAAATTGATGCAGCGAGGGAACATAGCACTAACAACCACTTTTTTAGACAACATTGTCATAGATCACTCACTATGGTAGTGAGTATAGGCGGCTTCTAATTGATAGTATATTATTTAGGGGGGTGAGATTGTCGTTCTCTAAGGATTGGTGATGCATTCGTTCTCTTCGTTCTCTAAGGATTGATGAATTATTATTATTATTATTATTATTTTCGTTGTTGTTGTTGTTGTTGTTGTTAAACCCACTTACCTACAAGTCTAAATCCCTACCTAATACTTTCTCAGCAGCAGTTGCATAAAACACAGTGACGACAAAGAAGATGGCGTGGGTTAACTCATTTCTTGATTCAGGTATATAGCATTTTCCGCCGTTGTTGTTGTTTTGATTCTATTTGTGAATTAAAAATAAATCTAGATTTGTTGTGTGTTCTATGTTTTGAGGACGAAATGTCTTCTTTTTTAGGTTAACTTCTTGAATTGGGCTGCTGGTAGTATTTTTCTATTATATTTTCCACTACTTTCCATTTATTGTGTGCTTTGAGTTTAGTGAAAACTTCAAAGGTGCATCCATGATGGAGAAAATTGATAATTTTGGCTTATGAAGAAATTGGAATAAGTTGATTTATAAACGTGAAGGTCACGGAGGTTGCACGTGGTTGTTGTGCTCTTAATGCAATTATTATTATTAATGCTTTAATTAATTCTTTAACATTTAGTTGTTGTAGTTAAATTATAAATTAATATGATTATTACATAATCTAAACTAATATTTAAATTTTTAATACACATGAAGAATAAAATAAAGATAAACAAATTACATAAATCTAAATTAAATAACAAAAATAA
>CP025646.1:2260897-2271197 GCA_003576665.1 Ipomoea trifida
AATAATAATAATAATAATAATAATAATAATAATAATAATAATAATAATATTATTATTATTATTATTATTATTATTATTATTATTATTATTATTATTGTTAAGCGCACAATCCAAAACTCGTGTCAACCCCACTTACCCACAAGCCCAATCCCTACCTAATACTTTCCTCTACAACGATTGTGATAAACACAACGACGGCAAAGAAGACGGTGTGGGTTAACTCATTTGCCGACTCAGGTATGTTGTCTTTTCCGTTTCTGTTTTGATTTTATTTGTGAATTAAAAAAATATAGGTTTGTTGTGTGTTCTAAGTTTTTAGGACAGAATGACTTCCTTTTTGGGTTTACTTGTTTCTTGAATTGGGATGGTAGTATTTTGACTATTTTCCATTATTTTTCTTTACTATTTTCCATTAATCGCGTGCATTGAGTTTTGGAAAAACTACAAAGGTGCATCCATGAGGGAGACGAGGGATAATTTTGGCTTATGAAATAGGCTGATTTAGAAACGCTACTCCAAAAAGCGTTTTGAAAATCAAATGATTGCCCCAAAAACACGTGAAGGTCACGGAGGTTGCACGTGGTTGTTGTGCCCTTATCGCAATTATTATTAATGCTTTAATTTTTATTTTTTTACCATTTAGTTGTTGTAGTTAAATTATAAATTAGTATGATTATTACATAAATTTAAACAAATATATATTTAAAAAAATTTACACATGAGGAATAAAATAAAGATAAACAAATTACATAAATCTAAATTAAATAACAAAAATAATATGCAAAAAAGTCAAATCATGAATTTTATAAAAAAAATATTTTAAAAATGCAAGACTATAATATAAATTATTACAATATATTGTCATTAACTTGAAAAGAGAATTCACAAAAAATATTATGAAAATATTTTACATAACGTTGAAATGTATAAAGATAATGCAGTGTTGAATATAATTTAGTCAAATTTTACATATCACGAATTATAGAGTACCAATAATAAAAATGAGTGAATGTCACGGATGTCGCACGTGATTAGTCGGCATTTTACACTATTAATATCAATGCTTTAAATATTTGTTTAACATTTAATCGTTGTAATTAGATTATAAATTATTATGATTATTACATCTAAATTAATTTTTTTTTACACACGTGGATTAAAATATATATAGATGTACAAATTACATAAATCTAAATTAAAAAACTAAAATTAAAATGTCATGAATTATGGAGTAACAAAATGATGAACACTTTCATTTGAGTGTCTAAAAGTGGAATAGTTTTGACTCTCACTACACTTCATTGTTGCAATTGAAGAAGAAATTTGAAAAATGTTGAACTAGGGTTCTGTGTATTGGAGAAAACGTCTGAGAAAGGTATTATGAGGTCAATTGGAGAAGATGTATGCGTATTAATTTGACGATATTATGATGACGAAATTTGGTAAACCAGTCATAGTTAGCTTGTTCAATAGTGGTCGATCATTATATCCCTTTAAATATGTTGTTTCCCGTGCCGGAGGACCAAATCAGTTAAAAATATTGAAGGACCTAATTAGACAATTTTGAAACGCCATGACCAAATCAATCAAATCAATATAGTTAAAAGGACCATTTTGATAATTTCTCTTAATAAATGCCTAAACCCACAACCTGTATTTTGTATAATAATAATAATACTAATAATATAATAATAATAATAATAATAATAATAATAATAATAATAATAATAATAATAATATTATTATTATTATTATTATTATTATTATTATCATTATTATTATTAAGCGCAAAATTCAAAACTCGTGTCAAACCCACTTACCCACAAGCCCAAATCCCTACCTAATACTTTCCTCTACAGCGATTGTGATAAAGACAACGACGGCGTGGGTTAACTCATTTCTTGACTAAGGTATGTTGCCTTTTAAATACGTTGTTGTTGTTTTGATTTTATTAGTGAATTAAAAAATCTAGGTTTGTTGTGTGTTCTAAGTTTTGAGGACGAAATGACTTCTTTTTTGGGTTTACTTATTTCTTGAATTGGGCTTGTAGTATTTTGACTATTTTCTATTTTTTTTTTGTTCACTACTTATCGTTGATCGCATGCTTTGAGTTTTGGGAAAACTTCAAAGGTGCATCCATGAGGGAGAAGCGGGATAATTTTAGCTTATGAAGAAAAACGCTACTCCAAATAGTGTTTTAATTAAAAATTAAATGATTGGCCCAAAAACACGTAAAGCTCACGGACGTTGCACGTGGTTGTTGTGAACTTAATGCAATATTATTAATGTTTAAATTAATTTTTAAAATTTAGTTGTTGTAGTTAAATTATAAATTAGTATGATTATTACATAAATCTAAATTAATATTTAAATTTTTTTTTTACACATGAGGAATAAAATAAAGATAAACAAATCACATAAATAAATTAAATAGCAAAAATAATACGGAGTATGCAAAAAAGTCAAATCATGAATTTTACAAAAAAAAAAATATTTTAAATGCAAAACTACCATATAAATTATTGCAATAAATTGTCATTAACTTCAAAAGAGAATTCACAAAAAAATATTATGAAAATATTTTACATAACCTTCAAATGTAAAAAGATAATCCAGTACTAAATACAGTTTAATAAGATTTTACCTCACAAATTATGGAGTACCAATAAAAAAATCACGCGAAGGTCACAGAGGTCGCACGTGATTAATCGGCATTTTACACAATTAATATCAATGCTTTAAATAGGTTGAGAAAAGTATAGATGAACAAATACTACAATGTAATAGGGTCAGTTGTTTCAAAAAAAAAAATATCAATGCTTTAAATATTTGTTTTAACATTTAATTGTTGTAATTAGATTATAAATTGTTATGATTATTACATAAATCTAAATTCACAATGAAAATATCTTACATAGCATTTAAAGTATATAAAGGTAATCTAGTGTGTTTGAACACATTTTATTCGGATTTTACGTGTCACGGATTATGGAGAGTATATATGTATCTGCCTCTCTACTTCTACGCCGAATGGCAGATGAAACCGCTCTTTTCTCCCATTATATTCCTCCACCTGCTGCCTGCATCTCTCCCATTCTCTCTCTCCTCATCTCTTTCTCTCTCCTTTACATATACCCTCTTCTTTGCTAGATTCTTTTCATCTCTGGAACCCACTTTCAACCTTCTTCTGGATAAATTTTTTTGAAAAAGTCTGAGTAAAAAAAGGGTGAAGTTTTAGCAAATCTTGGGTATCTGCAATCTTTTGTGTTGGGTCTGAAAATGGGATAACTCTTTTGCTACTGGTTGAACAGTAATTGGGTTGATAAACAAGTGCGCAGAGGTTTTTTGGGTCGTCTTCGTTTTTTTTTTTGTTTGTCTTTTTCTCTTTACATTGGAGTTTGGATTCGCAAGAAAAAAAATGGCTCCCGAAAACAACTGGCTGTCATTCTCGTTGTCTCCACAGTTTCATCATCAGTCCACCGTCGAGCTTAATGCTTCCTTTGATGGCTCTTCCTCTACCGATTCTCAGCATTATTACTTTTCTGATAACTTCTACGCCAATGGTACTGCAAATCTCTCTCTATTTCTCTCTCTATCTGTATCTATCTGTCTATGCATATGTATGTATAGAAATATAGATGATGTGTGCATTCTGTTTTATGTGAAAAATGGTTAAATCTCAGTCAAAAAGTTGGTTCGCCGCAGAAAGTTTCCGTTTTGTTGGCGAGCAAGAAAAAAGTAGGAAAAGGACAAGATGAATGCAACCGTGTGTGGCATTTGCTCCCTCCATAACTTTGCTTAGCTAATTATGATATGAATCTGTTTAAAATAAAATAATTTTTTTTGAGGGATTTCTAATCCGATCCATTCCCCAATCTAAGCTTTCTTCTGTTTATATATGGTTTGTTTAGGTTGGGCGAACCAGAAAGTGGAAGTGATGTATTCAGAAGCTGAGAATCATGAGAACGAAGTTTCTGGGAACGGAGGAGAGTCTTGTATTTTCCAGGGATTGATGGAGTCGCAAATCCCGGCGGCGGCGGCTGCGCCGCCGCCGCCGCCGAAGCTGGAGGATTTTCTGGGAGGGGATACCTTAGTGAGATACTCCGATAGCCAGACGGAGACTCAAGACTCGTCCTTGACTCACCTCTATGATCAGGGCGGTTCTGCGGCGGCGTACTTCAATGAGCACCAGGATTTCAGGGCCGTTGCTGGGTTTCAGGCCTTTTCTACTAACTCGGGCTCGGAGGTTGATGACTCGGCCTCCATGGCCAGAACTCAGGTCATGGCTGGTGAGTTCACAACGAGTCAGTGTATTGAGTCAGGTCACGAGTTGGCCTACTCTCACTGCCCCACTGGCTCTCTTTCCCTTGCTGTGAATACCCACAACTCGGAAAAGGCCATTGTTTCTGCTGATTCGGAGAGTTCCAAGAAAATTTCTGATACATTTGGGCAAAGAACTTCTATTTACAGAGGCGTAACTAGGTACTTTTAACATCAAAGTTTTCCCTTTTCCTGAAATTTAATCACTGGGTGTTGAACAATCTTTAGATTCTTGAACTAATTTTTTTTTTTTTTTTTTAATTTTGGTTCTTGATATATAGACACAGGTGGACAGGAAGATATGAAGCGCATCTATGGGATAACAGCTGTAGAAGAGAGGGCCAAGCAAGAAAAGGGCGTCAAGGTAGTACTCTCACTCTCCTATTTTATTTCAAAAATTTAATTTTTTTTTCTTGTGTTTTATATATGATTCCCTTTATTTAGAGTTTATTAGATTTGGTTGAAATGATTTCAAGAATTTATTATAAATATTTTCAAAAAAAAAAAAAGAATTTATTATAAATATCCCTTACGTGACTGTACGCCTGACAAGAAAGTTGCATGCAATGGAGGACATTAATGGTGGGGTAAAGGAGGGCTCTATTCATTTCAGATATAATAAAATGTGTTTTCAGAAAAAAAAAAAAAAGTAATTATTTTTAATTTTTTCTTGCTTTCAAATCAGGCCTCCTTTTCTGCTGATTGATGGTATATATGGATGTACAATTTGTACTCTTTAGCTAATCAACATAGCTTTTGCTGAGCCTACTCTACTCTACTCTCTATTCACTGTGCTTCTGCCATCTTTTTTTTTCTCTCTATTTCTATCAACTGATTTGATCGGATGGGCCGCCATTCTGCTCATGTTTTTGGGGTATGGAGTTTTCAGTTTTGTTTTGCTCTGCAAATTTCCTGTCTCCCATCTCTCATTCTCATCCTTCAACATCCTGGAAAGTGAAACATATTTAATGTAATGGTTTCACATCTGTCCCAGAATTTCATTAGCCTGTTCACAACTTTTGTTTTTTGGATAGAGACCACGAGTTGTTCTGGGCAGACTCTGTCGGTAGGAGTCACCTTCTAAACTCGTACCATATTTAGACTAATCCCCGTTTGTACTGGACTAGCCTAATTAAAGGGCAAAGTGCTGGCCAAATTGTTTTAATAGTGATTGTTTTAACACGAGATTATGCCTTATTATAGTACACTTTAGTTTGAGGTTATGCCTTTTTGCTTTCAGCCTTCTGATCTGGGGGGCCGGAATCATTGAGTTTGACTAGATTCTTTTCATCCCCACTGGGGTTTAAGTAATGTGCCCACAATTTTATGTGGGATTTCACACACACTAGCAGTTATAATTTTTCGATTCAAATTTTATGATGTAGTGAATGTGAACTCTGGTTAGTGTGTTTCCAAGAATGGAAATGAAAGTGGGAAAAAACATGCCTACATTTATTGTCATCTTATGATGTTCTGATCTGGTTGTCAAAATTTATACCACAACTTGTACATATTACAGCTCAAAAGTTGCTTCACACCTCAGCTTTTGACAACTAATTTGCTGTTTACTTGGTATAAAATAATTAAGGAAACACTTTGGTGTCACTTTTGCCAAAAAAGAAAATATGACATTTTTTTGTTACATGTCACTTTTTTTCGTCTTTTTGGTTATATCAACTCGGTTAATATAACCAAAATATCCCGACCGCCCTTTCTATTTTTGGGTAGACATGGGAGCAAGCAAACATCCAATAGTTTTTCAAAGTTAATTGTAAGGACAAACATATTCTCTACTTATCAAGATGGGCGGGCAGATATATAAAGAGATTGTATGCACGAAATCATTAGCCGTTCCAATTTTGTTTCCCCATTTGGTCTTCTAAGTTCTAAGGAGTATATTTCGGAGTGTCAATTTTCATGCACTAATAACTTTTTACCTTTTTGCATGAAACGCAATGGTGGTTTTTCGCTGCTATTCAAACTTTCGAATGAAGTGTATTTGGGTAAGTTTCTGAACTCTATGGAAAATACTATTTTTCTTTCACATGTGATTCATAAGTTCCATTTAGTAGTAGTATTTTAGGATTATTTAATGTGGGACTGTGAAATATGTAGGTGGGTATGATAAGGAAGATAAGGCAGCTCGAGCATATGATTTGGCAGCTCTCAAGTACTGGGGACCCACTGCCACCACCAATTTTCCTGTAATGATATATATATAATTCCTCTAGTTTTATGTGTTTTTAATTGGAAAGCCTTCCCTCACTCGAGGCTGTTGGAATTCTTATCCCTCAGGTTACGAATTATAGCAAAGAGCTGGAGGATATGAAGCATATGTCTAAGCAAGAATTCATTGCCTCGTTAAGGAGGTTTGTCTACTTAACCAATCTCGTTATTTTGGGGTTTCTGCAGTGACAGAATATGATGTCTGATCGATGCATATTTCATTATTGTGTGTACCAGGAAAAGTAGCGGTTTTTCACGAGGAGCTTCTATTTATCGTGGTGTGACAAGGTTTGAATTGAAGCACATTCTATTTGATAGTTGATACCATATTCCTTCCCTGAAATTAATTAAGGATTGGATTGGATTGGATAGTGGGGTATATATAAATATGCTACTCGATCTGTGTTATACCCGAGGGCTGTAATTTTTGCAGGCATCATCAACAAGGACGTTGGCAAGCGAGAATTGGTCGTGTAGCTGGGAACAAAGATCTGTACCTTGGAACATTTGGTAAGTGTAGTCGATTTGAGATGATAATGGCGGTTTTTTTTGTGTGCAATTGCTAATTTAATTGCGTGATGCCATGGTGGCAGCTACGGAGGAGGAAGCAGCAGAAGCATATGACATAGCAGCAATAAAGTTCAGGGGAGTGAATGCAGTGACGAACTTCGAAATGAGCCGATACGACGTTGAGGCCATAATGAACAGTTCCCTCCCGATAGGCGGGGCAGCAAAGCGCCTAAAGCTTTCCCTCGAATCCGACCAGAAAACATCCTCCGTGGTGGTTTCCCAGCACGAGCAATGCGGGGCCAACAACAATAGCAGTAGCAGCAACATCAACTTTGGCTCGATCCACCCCGTTTCTGCTATCCCCTGTGGCATTCCATTCGAGGCAACGACTCCATTCTACCATCACACCCATCTTTTCCACCCCCTCCATCCCGCAAACCCTGTGGGTCCCGATTCATCCGGTGCAACATCGAGCCTTGCAAACGCTATGGCGCCATTGCAGCAGCCGCCAACGTCTGCCGGGTTCTTCATTTGGCCTCAATCCTATTAACATGACGAGGAAGATAGCTGCAGGAGGATAGCCCTAGCTAGACATAAATTCCCTGGTAACATGTTCGTCTAATTAATATTAACAACCTTTAGCTGTTATTTTTTGCATTACTTGAAGCAAGCTGACATCTGACCCACCCCGTTAAGCACTAGCGCAGCACTTAACCAAGGCAGGCTGATCGGAAACAACGATGCTATAATTAAGAATTCAAGGATATGATATGATATATATATATAAGAAGGCTCTCTTAGAAGCTTGGAGTCTTTGTAATGTACTGTAGTAGATATGGATAACTTTTACAAGTACTGAGGGGAGATCTCACTGTGGAAAATTTTTGTATGTTGCCCCGTTTCCCATCTTTTGGAGATGCTCCCCTCATCGGTTATATGCTCCCTTTTATCGAATTCCCAAAGTTTATATAACTTCTCATCTCTTGCCTATCCTCCTGTTGAATTGCTTTGTGTTTTGCTCTTCTTATTGTTTACTGAATGACATTAGTATTTATATATTTGGTAGTCTTAGACGCCAATGATCTTGTGGTCCAGTGGCGTGAACGTCAACGTAGTTCTTTTAAATGGGACTCTTTGTGTTTCAGTTGGCTGAGAACATAGTTATGAACGATGAACAGATATAACTATTGTAGGGTTTTGTATCCCAAGGTGCAAGGATTAAGCACTTGCTTAGGTCAAGTAACTGAATAAACAATGAATTTATCAATATGTAAAGAACGGTAACGTTTAAGTAGGATGTAGGAGCAAGATTCTTGTTCAGATTAAGTAACTCGGTAATAAACAGGAACACGAAAGGAACAATTATAGCTAAAAAAAATAGTGGCACACTAAAAGGTTTCATTATTTTTGTTGTATTATTATGTACGTGGTTAAGCTTCTTAGAAGCTATTAATATGGCAATTTCTTGAAGAAAATGAAGGGGAAATGAAGATCAAAAGGAGAAGAAGAGAAAAGGCATGCTATAGGTCTGCTCATTTGCTACAACTAGAGAGAGAAAAAAAAAAAAAAGATAAGGGCATCTTTAGACTCTAATGAATACCTTGGAATGTATTATCTACTTGCTAGCTTTCTTTATTTACTTGTCATCTTCTCCTTTATATAAAAATGTATTTCAAATAGGTTTGAGTATATTTAATTCTTTAATTAGATTCTAAGGTCTACGCTAACATCTTGAACTAGTGAGTAAAAATTGTGGGACAAGAGCATCTCTAAAATCTTGTGAATGACTTGGAATTTGTCACCAGCTAATATCAATTTTTTATCGTCATTTTTCCTTTATATAGACTTGAATTTCAAATAAATTTAATTCTCGAAGTTTAAGATCCGAATCGATCTATTGATCTAGTAAAAAGAAGGAAAAAAAAAAAATAGAACAAGCATCTTTGTCTCTAGTTAATATCTTGAAATGTGTTGCCTACTTGTTAGCTCTGCTTTTCCCTTGTCAACTTTTCATCTATATAGACTTGGATTCTAAATAGATATGAACATATTTAATTCTTTAATTGGGTTCTAAGGTTTACGCCAACCACTTGAGCCAGTGAATAAAAATTATGAAACAAGGGCAATTTTAAAATCTTGTGAATGTGAGTAAAAATTACAAAACAAGGGCAATTTTAAAATCTAGTGAATGCCTTGGGATCTGTTGCCTGCATTGTCATTTTCTCTTTTAAATGTTTCTAATAAATTTAATTCTCCAATTGAGTTTCAAGATCTGAACAACCTCTTGATCTAGTGGAAAAAAGATATCAAAAGACAAGAGCATTTTTTACCCTAGTGATTACATTGAATTGTGGTGCTTACTTGCTAGCTTCCCTTTGTGGCATCTTCTCTTCTATATAGTGTTTCGATACCAAATAGGAGTTCTACTATATGGTAAACAAGGATGGACTATTTTCATTATGTAGGTTTACAAAAGAGTGTTCGCATCATGAATTTGAGAGTAACAGTAGAAGTTCGAAATAAAAATTGACAGTACACATATTACTTTCCTCCAAATAGGTTTAAACAAATATAATTCTTCAAGTGGATTACAAGATCTCCGCCAACCTCTTAAGCTAGTGAGTAAAAATTAGAGGACAATGACACCTTTAAACTCAAGTGAATGCATTGGGATGTATTGCTTGTCAACTCTCTGATTTTTTTTGTCATCTCCTTCTTATAGACTTGGACTCTAAATAGATTTAAATAAATTTAATTTTTCAAGTGAATTTCAATGTCTAGGCCTTTTCCCTGACATAGTAAAAAAAAAAATCAACAGATAAAGACCAGACATCTTTTGAATGTAGTTAATACCTTGGAATGTGTTACCAAGCCCCCTTCCCTTTAAACTCAAGTGAATGCATTGGGATGTATTGCTTGTCAACTCTCTGATTTTTTTTGTCATCTCCTTCTTATAGACTTGGACTCTAAATAGATTTAAATAAATTTAATTTTTCAAGTGAGTTTCAATGTCTAGGCCTTTTCCCTGACATAGTAAGAAAAAAATCAACAGATAAAGACCAGACATCTTTTGAATGTAGTTAATACCTTGGAATGTGTTACCTACATGGCTACATGAAAGCCCCCTTCCCTTTAAACTCAAGTGAATGCATTGGGATGTATTGCTTGTCAACTCTCTGATTTTTTTTGTCATCTCCTTCTTATAGACTTGGACTCTAAATAGATTTAAATAAATTTAATTTTT
>CP025646.1:2274051-2294605 GCA_003576665.1 Ipomoea trifida
GTTTTTCCTTATCTTCTTCTCTTGTATATAGACTTGGGCTCCAAATAAGTTTAAACAAATACGGAGTATAATTCTCCAAGTGAGTTTCAAGGTCTATGCCAACCTCTTAAGCTAGTGAGTAAAAATTAGAAGACAATGGCAGCTTTAAACTCTAATGAATAGAATATTAATGGGATGTGTTGCATGTTAGCTCCCCTTTTTTTATTTATCATCTTCTACTTTATATAAACTTGAACTCCAAATATTTTAAATAAATTTAATTCTCCAAGTGAGTTTCGAGGGTTGGTCTAACCTCTTGATAAAGTGACTAGAAAAAAATATTATAGGACAATAATTTCTTTAGATGTAGCGAATACCTTAGAATGTGTTGCGTACTCCTCCCCTCCCCCCACCCTATCTCTTCCCTTCTTTCATTATCATCTTCACTTTTATACACACTTGGAATCCAAATAGATTTTAAAAAATTTCTCCAAATAGATTCCAAGATGTACACCAACCTCTTGAGCTAGTAAATACATATTAGCAAACAAGGCCCTCGGCCCTTTTTAAACTCTAGTAAATGTCTTAGGATGTGTTGCATGCCAACACCTCTTTTTTTTTTTCGTCATTTTCTCTTTTTTATAGACTTAAATTCTAAATTAATTATAACAAATTTAATTCTCTTTGTGGGTTTCATGATTTGACTTTGAACCAACCTCTTGATCTAGTGAATTAATTAATTATTTAAAAAAAAAAAAAAGACTCTAGTGAATATCTCGGAGGCTCCCATTTTTTCATCTTCACCTTTGTAATAGAGTTGATAGAACTCAAAAAGAAAAATCAAAAAAATTTGAACATATGAAAATTTTTCCTATCCTGCTAGGAACACTCTCATTTATCGAGAAAACATATCGGAAACATTCTAGAAAATTTTGAAACTTATTCAATGATCACAATAATCTTGAAATAAAAGCCTTATAACATTCCACCATAAAGATCAGATCCCCTTAAAGATTATTCCGAGCATATTGATTCAACCTTTAAAGATCATGCCAAGCACCATTTAAATGCGGAGACCATTCGACAAAGAATAAACTATACATACATACATATATATAAAAGTCTTTCTTGGAAAATTGCGGAGGCCTTTTAGTAGAGTGTTCAAGACATTGATTCGCTTAAAGATCATGCCAAACACCATTTGAGTCCGAAGGTCTTTCGACGAAGAATAAACTATATATATAAGCCTTTCTTCAGAGGAATATGCCAACGTTTGTCCGCGTATTCTTAAAAATACTTGGAAAAGAAAGAGCTTTTGGACAGCATTAAAAGCTTTTTCGTTAGGAAAATCCCTTTCAACCGGGAATTTGAAAAGTTTTTTGTATCACAAACAAATAAAAAAAGTTGAAATAATCTGAGTCGACTATTTTTTTTAGACTAAAATTTCATGACTTCGACTTTCTATTGATTTATACAATTTATTATTTAGAGTTAATATAGAACTGGGAAATCGAATGCCCTGCTCTTAGCTCTTATGATACGAGAATGCGAGAATACGAAATCCTAGATTTAGATGCAGCATGATTTTAATCGCCGCGGCGCTATGCATCGGTCGATCGCCTAGCGTATCACCTTAAATGGTAGTCTAGGCAGTTGGCCGGCTAGGCGACTAACTAGACTGCTTAGGCGCCGACTGCCTAGGCCTCCTAGGCGCCAACTAGACCTCCTAAGCACCAAGTAGGTCGCCTAGTCGGCCGATTAGTTATTGTTTTTTTTATGGATTATTTCACTCAACACAACATCGTTTTGAGCAAAACAACTCTAAATTGTACAAATTCTAAATCATTTTTAGGTTAATAATTAATATTTTAGTATTAACTATTAAAGTATTATATAGTTTATAATTATTAGTCTATAAAAAAAGTAAAAGTACTTAAACAAATTTTAAAAAATATACGGACGCTCGATTAATCCTCGCCTAGGCGATCTAGGCGCTCTCCAAACGCCTGAGAAGTGCCTAACCATTTTTTCAACCATGATTAAAACATAAAAGAAAAAAAAAAACACAACACGTGCAAATTTTTCATGAAATATATTCAAATAGAAATACTAAAAAGATTTAAGAAAATAAAAGAGAGAGAACCCAACGGGCTATAATATTTCAAAATCTGTGCTAAATAATACAGAATGGGCCTAAACGAGCCATCCCCTCACGGGCCGTAGCCAAGTCAGGTTCGATCTTCAGTGCGTGTTGAAAGGACCTCCGAGCCTCTTCCTTGAGGCCCTCTATCTCGTAACACCGGCCCAATAGGCAATAAGCGTTGGCATTATCCGGGCTGAGCTTCACGGCCTGCTCCAGGTCCGCCACCGCGGAGGCCACTCTCCTCCTCCGATTAAGCGCCACCCGCAACTCCGCCCGCTTGAACAAAGCGTCCCCTCTTTCCCTCTCCGACAGCTCCTTCACGCCCGGCGGAGACAGCGCGGAATCCAGCGATTTCAGCGCCGCGGTCTTGTGGCCCATAAGGTCCAACACTAGTGCCTTGAGAATTAGGGCGGCCGGATCCCTGGGATCGAGTGACAGTGCCTTGTCGGCCTCGCCGGCGGCCGCCTTGGCGAACTTCAAGGCGGTGGACTTGCTCCGCGTGGATCGGGCTCGTGAGAGTAATTGCGCCCCCTGAATGAAATGCTGGTGAGCTTGGTTGTCGGATCGGTCTTTGAATCGGATTCGGGTAAAAGCTCGTTTCGGAAGATTGTAAATGGCGTAGAATATTCCCAGTGTGAATACCAGAATCCCTAATTGAATTAGCATCTCCGTCGCCATATCTAATGGAAACTGGAAAGTGACAAACAGCCTTTACAACTTCAATATAAGTGACATGTCTCATTGCTATTATGGAACTCCAATGTTAAGTGCCCACAAGAAGTACACACAAAAGTGATAGAAACTTTTATATTGCTACTATGAGGGTCTGGAACCTGTAACATTGTCCACAATCTATCAGTTTCTGGTGCTCGCAAAGAGTCCACACCATAAAATAATGAAATCCCCACATTGCAACGGCTAAACTGCTAGAGCTCAAATTTGTAACTCTGTCCAGAATTTATTATTCAAGAATCAACTGAACTGTTCATGCAGACGTCTCATTTTAATATTTTAAAGAGATGATAAAACATTTTATTTGTAATATTTTTTCTTCATTTTTTTAAATAAAAATATTGGAAGTAACAAAGCATAAAATTGAAATGCAGTACAAGATGTGTGTTCTACTTCATCATAATTGTGCTGCTGATCCTCCAATGAAAGATTGGGAAGCAACAGCAGAAACGAAATACACAGAACAACATTTTACATACAGAGACAAAAACCCGAAGCTTTTTGTGCTTAGCTTAGCTAAGCTGCTACAACACTCTCACATACAATCAATCACATATTGAAGCATCATATCATATGTACAACACAGGCAGGAGGAGCTAAAAAAAAACTGGGAGCAATGGCGTTTAAACATCATTCCATAACAAGCTGCATATGGCGATTGAGATCTCGGAGATAAGTTGTGGAGGTGTTGTAGTCATCCATGCATACAGATTCCGGGAACACTGCACTCCCAGCCCTTGGAATCTCTTCTTTCTCCCCTTTCAGCTTTCGACTAACCTGCACATTTAACCAATTCACTATCATATGTCTGTAGTTTGAACTCTAATTTCCGTAGTCACTACCCGAGAGTATGCACGGGATAAACCCTGTCTTGTGATCCTAGCTGAGTCAGCAAAAAAACCACAAGAAACCTAGGTTGTCCATAGCTGACCGATTGGCTCAAACCAATGAGTCTAAACTCCCATCTTGCTTTTAGGGACAGTAATCAATCCTACCTTAATCATGCTGGGGCGATTGCTGGGTATGTGATGAATGCAGGTTGCAGCTGCACTCATGGCACGTTTCATTTCATCCACATCATATTCATCTCCCAAACGGGGATCTGCTATGGCTTTAATGTCATCTTTCTCCAGAAGTGGTTTTGCCTGTACAGTTTCAATATATCACTTTTCTAAGATATGCTGCACACACACACAAACACACAAGCTACAGGCCTTGAACCTAATGAGCAACATACCCACATCACAAGGCTTTGCCTTGATGAATCAACTGCGCGGCGACCAGTTATAAGCTCCAGCAGCAAAACCCCAAAGGCAAACACATCAGTCTTCTCATCGATAATTCCATGCATAAAGTATTCTGGAGCCATATATCTGGTAACAACTGGTATTTCAGTGTACAGCAAATGAATAACACTTGAAGAATGATATGCTTCAGATACTCTTACCCGAAAGTGCCTTCTATTGGGGAAACTACATGGTTAACCCATTTTTCTGGAAGCCATTTTGCCAGCCCAAAATCTGATATCTGCACAATAACTAAACACAAATGAGCTTTGCTGTGTTCTGAGTGAGAGAAAAGCTCATAACAAAGGAAAAGTAAATTCTAATTTATGATTTAGTTTCTTCGTTGAGAGGGTGCAATCAAAACCTGAGGCTCAAAATCATCTGCAAGCAAAATGTTTGAAGCAGTGATGTCTCTGTGGATTATGCGCCTCTGGCAATCAGAATGAAGGTACTGCAACCCTTCTGCTACCCCAATAGCCACTTTGAATCTTGCTTTCCATTCCAACCTCTCTTGTGAACCTGAACATGGAAGACTCAATTTCAGTCTAAGAGTAAAACAATATATAATTACACCATTTTTGCTCCTAGATCAAATATCGGTCTAAAAAATTTGAGCATTTTTGTTTTTAAAATTCCTTCTCCAAGAGCCATGGGGTCATGGAAAAAATATGATTCTTAACTAAAACACGTCAAAAAGTGTGAAATTGATGAAGATCGACACCGTGTAAAACAGTAGCGAGGCTGCCGTTAGGGAGATACTGTAGAACAAGGTGCAAACCACTTTCAGCACTGAAACCAATTAACTTTGCGGCATTTGGGTGATTGATATGAGCAACGATCCCCAGCTCAGCCAAGAAGTCTCCAACTCTGTCCTCATCATTTTTATCTTTTTTTGTTATCCTCTTCACTGCAACAGTTTGTCCATCAGCAATGCATCCCATGTACACTTCTGCATGCCCACCTTTCCCAAGCAACTTATCTGCAATAAATCATTGCATGTAAATTATATCCTAATTCTAACTAGAAAATTTCTCCAAGCTAATGTGATGTTAACCTTTTAACACTTTAGCCCTGTATATGGTTGAATGTAGTATTCAATTCAGAGTAAGAAATTAACAA
This sequence comes from Ipomoea trifida, assembly GCA_003576665.1. Classification (NCBI taxonomy): domain Eukaryota; kingdom Viridiplantae; phylum Streptophyta; class Magnoliopsida; order Solanales; family Convolvulaceae; genus Ipomoea; species Ipomoea trifida. Next base: position 2,279,311 of record CP025646.1, read on the forward strand.
GATTGATGTGAAATTGCGGGAATGCCAACTCATTCATTTAACAACACCACTTTTGCAGCCCTTGTTTGTGGACTTTTCCAAGTAAATGAAAACGACAGGTGATTGATAATTGAAGTTCATTGTAAATCAATGTACAAAAAGTGGCAGTGAATAAGTTGTACTGTGGAACAACCATGCTTTGATGTTCCAACTCAATTATTGAAGGGGACAAAGGTACAATATTAAGGCCCATAAACATTATGAAAAATTTAATTTGGTTACACTATCAGGTGAGTGGAAACCTATAGTTCTGAACCCAATTTAAGTCTTTCTTTTTCAAGTGGACAGGGACACAAGGTATTCAATTTTCTCTTAAACATCCAGCTATTGAAGGGCATGTACCAGCAAACAGGACCTGCAAACTTTCTAATAATACTTCCAAAGAAAAAAAGCCATCAATAATACACAGACATGAGACTAAATCATGGCAGCAGTGACAGACTATTTATCAGGACTAACATTATGCACGATTGTTTCATGTTCCAAAAACATACCATACACATAAACTAGTTTGGGGTTGGTCCCCTGTTAACCGACTGCCATCTTCAATGGCTCAGTTACTACAAAGCTTCCTCGTGGACTACTCTATTCAGGACCATACGTTACTTCCTCATCTTTACACATGATCAAAGGGTCCAAAGAGTATGGTCCCACCCACAGCTGCTTAATAATCTCAATGGCCAAGAAAGTTTTATGGGCCAATGTTCTGCTGTACTAAAGAAAGTACTACATAGTAGTAATAAAGCGCATGCACTTTTAACTGTTTGTTAGGAATAGTTGATCTTTCCACCAAATGAAAAGTCAATGAATTTATTCTGGCATTCACCGAGAAAGGCACAAACTACTCGGACAATGTCCCCTATCTTGGTTTCTGTTTGATAAGCAAAAGTGTATGCTTTTCATGTGAAATACTAACATTAAAGAAAGCACCAGACTACTATACCAAAAAAAAAACCTGGAAAGAAGAAAAGAAGATGCATTGAATCAACAAAGAAAACTCTTCTAGTTGAACCATATAAAATCTTGACATTTGGAAAGGAAAAACAATAACACCTCAGTTTGAAATTCTTTATGAAGAAGATCATCATAAGATACCCAATTCCAATCAAATGTGGAGATTAACATACATGAATTGTTGCACATACAAAGACCAGTCTTGCTATATAAACCTTATTATACAAAAATTGTATCAGGTAAGTGTCAACAACCCTCTTCATGTATAATATTAACTCATTAGGATATCTAGTCCTGTGGTTATCCATCTCAAAGTCACATTAAAACAGGGAATTTTATGTAATGAATATGATAAAAATTGCCAGAAAAAAGAGAAAGCAGGATTACTATCAATCCCCAACCTGCTCAAACATATAAAAAGAAAATATTACTCAATTTAAAAAATATTTAATGATGTAGAATGTGAGTGGTAGATGAGATCTTATTACCAGGACTAAAATTATCAGTGGCTTCTGTAAGCTCTTGGAGGCTAAAATTCCTCCAAGAAGGCTTGGGAACCAAAAAATCTCCACAATCCTCAGACTTGGTTGGCAACAGCTTCTTCCTACTCTTCCTTGCGATCATCTCAACTCCTCCAAACAAAGGGATGATTGAGATGCTCCTCGCAGATTTCCTCTTAATCGAACTAAACAAATTCTTCCATTGCACCGAATTCGGGTCGAACAGCTGCTCCCTCAGGCTGTCCACGTGAGACAACATCGACATATGCTTTTCGCCGGTGCCATTGTCGGAATCGCACGTGTTCGTAATCTCCAGAACTCCCCTCGGCGATGGCTCATTGAATTCGCTGTCGCCGCCGTCTTTCTTCCCTTGATCATCTCCAAAAATTACATCCTCCTCCACCTCCTCCTCCTCCCTCTTTTCAAGCCCAACACTTGCCGGATTTTCGACAAGCACTTCATCTGCATAGGAACTCAAACAATAATTCTCAAAGGCGAAAACTATAAATGTGAAAATACGAGGAAAAAAAAAGAAGGAAAAGCTTACCGATATCCATGGTCATTGCAAATGGATTAAAGAAAATGGAATCCAAGACGCGAGTAAATTAAAAAGCGATACGCGAAAACTTTTTCACATTTGAGCACCTGGAAAATCCCCCTTCCCTGTTCTCGAACCAAAACAGAGAAACAGAGAAGGGATGGGGAGGTGCAAGAGAAAGGAGGTAGCTTTAGCGTCGTTATCGTTTGAAGAGATAAAGAGAGAGGGAGAGAAAACCGGATTTGAATTGGAAGATGGATTGGAAATTTATATGCTCCAGTACATTACCATAATGTGAGAATATGTGTGATCAACGCCTCAGAATCAAAGGGATGGGGGTTTCATGAAATCCCATCCTTTAATTGTGAATAGGGTGAATTTTGGCGCAACTAACGCACAACATGAATAATAACTAACCCAACTAACGTTTCTGGTTTCTGGATTTGGTCCTGCCTTTTTTCTAATTTTGTACCCTTTTCCAAGCTTTCCACTTTCATGGCATTGGCATGCTTCTTTTTGTTTTGGTTGCTGTTACTGTTCCAAGAATGCACTGAGAGAATAATGCTTAGGCTTGATTGACACGCCTAGTTGGAAGTTGAAAAGTTAGTAGCTGAAGCTCAAAAATTACTATTTAATAAGCTAACTAATTGAAATTAAAGTGTTTGATAAAATACTAGAATTAGATGTTCAATAAGATAATGATTAAAAGTTGGTGTCTTGGATAAATTTTCAAAATAGTATATCGTAAGCTTTTTCTAAGTCAATTTTTAAGATCATATATCCGATCTTATCTTTTTTTCTTCCCGACGTTGTGCAGAGTCTCCTGGTACAGGACAATGTTGTCAGTAATTTGACTTCCAAGGAATAATATTGTAATTAACATTACACAGACTAATGGACTGAAATTGGCTGATAGTGTCCGGACAACTAAGATTTAAATGGAGAACTAAAAGTGACAAATTTATAATTTGTTATTCAAATCATAACTTTCTAACGAGTTGATAACAATTTACCACCATAGCTCTAAAATATACACTCTACATCCTCAATCACACAATAAATGAAATGCATATAATTCTATTTTATTGAATTACCATTAATAAACTTTAAAGAAAATTGTATGATATCTTGTACATATTTTGTATTTGATAAAATTATATAATTCTTTTTAATATTTTTGGTAAAGCAAAAATGTAAAGTGTATCAATCAAGAATGCTCGGTACATTAGCCAAATGTACTTTTCCTTTCATGAATTAATGCTAACAAAGGACACTTGTTAAGAATATTAACTGAACATTAAATTTTGTGTATTGGGTAAGAAAGAGACCCATAACTAAGAGCATCAATGTGAATTGAAACTTATCCATAACGGGTGAATTATTCAGGATTTATTTGGAAGAGAATTTGGAGTGTGTGAATTATTTTGCTATTTTTTATTTTACATTTTATATCGTGATAGTGATAGTGAAACATCATGATCTACACTCCGATCCACTCCTTTAGCCTACACTCTTACATTCCCCGCCCCTCTACATTAAAAAAATATATATACATAAGAGGAGTTCAAAAAATAATAGAGGAGTGGAGTATAAATCCAAGTTGTAGAAGTTCCTTATGTAGATACTAGTATTTTATATGCACGATGCACAAAAATATATGTCAAATATTATTATGTTTGCAGCTCAAAGCCCATCTGAATTTAATCTTGCGATCTTCCCTCAAAGAGGGTCACTGATGTGTCATCTTTGGTAAAAAAAAAATGTTATTGAAGTAATTGGTTTATGAGGCGATTAGCATTGGCTCTATGCATGTTTCTGAGAATAATCTAAGCATGCATGCATGCGCGTCAACAATTTAATTTACTATATATGCCTATTGCAATTAATAATATTTATTTTCTTCTCCATCATATCAATTGTATTTTCTGTTTGACCAAATTAGGTTAGCCTCTAATCCACAATTTAAGGGAATACTACACGACGTGAGACATCACATCAATGACAACAAGTGAACAAACTCACCTCGCTAGCTCCTTTTTTTATAGTCTCCTCATGTGTTTAATTTAATGAAAAGAATGACATGATTTTCATTTGTCATTTCATTATATAATTCAATCTTTTGACAATACATATGTCATAATCACATATAATATATTGTCTTGCATATTACATTATTCTTATTTTACTTTTTTTTTTTTACAAGAAAAATTCATAAACACTATTCATGACTTTCTAGTTATGAAAATTATGTTGCACTCACTCGGCCGCCTCTTCTAAGGCAACTACTTAATAAATTTGTAATGATGTGTTGATTGGATATTAGTTTTAAGAAACAACTCATTTATTCTTACCTTTTTTTTCATTGTTTAAATGTTTAATACATGTTACATAATAAAAATAATACAGAGTTAGCATTTTTCGTTTAGGAAAAATATTCAAAATAGCCCACCACTAAACTATAATTGAAAATGTAATTGTGTCATTCAACTACAAAAAAGAGTAATTGGTCCTTTGAAATACTTTTTTTCTTTTTCTTTTTTAAATATTTATTTTTTTTAGAAAAAAAGTTCAATTTAGCCTCATTTATTTTTTACAATAATTTCAAACATCTTAAATATCATGTTAGCGATTTTACCCATAATACCGGTTAAATTGGTCTGATTGCACTAATTTAATTTGTTTAATTTGTATTTTTAAACTAGATGAATCAATTACATTTTTGTGTATAGTTGAGTGAATATTTTATAGAGTTAATACCACAAATGGTCCTCTGACTATTGAGGTAGTACTCATTTTAGTCCTTGACTTTCAATTCGACCACAAATGGTCCTCTGACTTTCATTTTTGACCACAAATAGTCCTCCATTAAAATTTCTGTTAAATAGGTGTTAAATTTAGGGGTATTATCGTCAAATTGATATATATAATGGTCATAAAATAAAAATGTTTAGAATTTTTCACCAACAAGCATAATTGAAACAATTAACAAACATAAATACTCCTAAATAAAAATAACGCACCTTATATCTCGTAATTATGCATACAAAATGAAGATTTAATATTAGAGTTATCTGATTTAATTTAACCAACAGATTAAAATGGATTTTTTTTTTCAAAAACCTTGCTTCCATTATTTTCATGGTGGTTCATACATGGCCAATTAATATTTTTCACTCTTCATTAATCAATCAAACATTTTGTTTGGGACATAACTGAAGGCCGCCACCGTTGAATTAATATAATTAATCAATTACAAATTAAATTGCGGACATTAATCATGAATTTTTTTATTTAATTTTTTCATTTATGTAATTTGTCACGTCCATTTTGTTTTTATATTTATTAACTTAATGTTTATTAATGTTTGAAATTAATTATGTTGTCATATAATTATAAAAGAGAAGTAATCATAATAATATTAATCAATTTAAGCTTTTCCTTTCAAAAAAAAAAATAATAATATTAATCAATTTGACGATATTACCCCTAGATTTAACACCTATTTAACAGAAATTTTAACAGAGGAATATTTGTGGTCAAAAATAAAAGTCAGAGGACCATTTGTGGTCGAATTGAAAGTCGAGGACTAAAAGGAGTACTACCCCAATAGTCAGAGGACCATTTGTGGTATTAACCCTATTTTATATTTTTCCTCTCTTTATTAATCCACTATTTGAGTCTTTTGACAATAAATTAATGAAAAAACAACATAAACATGTGCATTTAAGATAATGACGGCTAATAATATTATTTGCCGCATGCAAAAGTTAGGTTCTTCACTTGAAGTTAGCTATTAATTCTTTGACTGAAGCAGCCCACTTCCCAAACTTAAACCAATTTCCTAACAATATCTACTACTGATTATTTTGAAGGATGACTTTTTCTCTTGTCATTTTCACTTCAAAAAGAATGATTATATTGAAATTAAACAACAAGCTCTTAATGGTTCCCAAAAGTTTGAATCCCAAATCCAAGGACTTTCACGTCCCGGCTCGACAGAGCATCTGAGATGATATAAATTATGGTAACTCAGCTGAACACAGATGTTAAACTTCACCTCTATGACCAATTAAGTTGTCCACGCGGGTCACAATTTCTTAATTTAAGAGGTGACATGTAATTTTACAAGGAGAATAACTCATTTAATTACAATTTAAACTTGTTCGAGCTGAAGAATTAATGAATTAGTTATGTGTGTGACTGTGCAGGGCAGAAACGAAGACCAAATTAAAACTAAAAGCTGTTGAAACGGAGAGGATTTTTTGTATAGTGGGTGAACTAAACCTAGTATTTTTATTATAGTTATATTAAAAACAGAAATTCCATAGGCTCATCAATCATCATCATCCACTGAAGTTCGTTTAACAGAATTCTCCTTGGCACTACTTGAAAGTCAGAAGTGCTACTAAAAATTTCATCCAAAGATTTTGTTTGACATTATTATATATTATTATATTGTTCTTGATGGTGTAGTAGTTGCATGAGCTATGTGCATGGGTTAAGACGTCTGAACAATATATTATTATATTGTTCGTCAACAAAATCGTTGAAATGTTGTTAGATACAAAGGCATTTGGATCATTTTTATACAAAGTGAGTTGACCCTGCTATATTTTTATGTTTATTTAAACAAAAATGTAATTGAAGGCTGAAATGTCTTTATTTTTAACGGCATTGAAATAATTTTATAGATAGAGGAACAAAAATGGTCATGTCACAATAATATTATGACCAAATGTGAATGTTCTGATAAAAAAAGGACTAAAAGTGAATTGTCATAAGACAAAAATGAAATAACAGTATAATTTAACTTTTCTAGAGAATTAAAACAATCAACATATTTTAATTTAATTTAAATTCCAAGCTAGCTAGCTCCTGGTTGATTTGGCAGTTCTAATTCACGGTGGGGAAGCACCGAAGCGATGATGCATCTCATTCAAGACAAGGATGGATATGAATGATGAAAAGGAAATTATACGACAGGCATCTCATGTAAGTTCCAGCCAGCTGGTTGATTAAGTTATTGCATGAAAATTTTCAGAAATTAAATTGAAGGACAATCATTTTAATCATTACACCAACTTAATTTGTGTTTTTTAAGGAAATTCATAGTTACCATAAATTCCCGTTTCTATGTAATAGTTTGTAAATCAAATAAGAGAGCGACACCAAAAATCTTGTAGTCAAGCGGCATAAAATTACTCTCCCAGATTGAAAGTCATGTGTTTGATTGAGCCCCAGTGGGGGCGATATCCTCATTTTTCATTATCTTAACTAAGAGAATTAAAATCAAAATTCACTCTACTCATCAAATTAATACATTAAAATAACCAACTAAATGCTATTTTTGCCAAATTTTCCAATAATTACTTTATCTTCTCAAGTCCAAGAGAGAAACCATCTTGGAGCCGACATGATATCGTATTGTATCCCTACAATAGTAATAAGCAAATTAAACAACCTAGTACCTACCATATATTTTCCAACAAAAAGAGCAGAACATGTGAAGGCATGTGCAAATATAGCTGATTCGTTTGTTTAACTTGGGGCAATCGACAAGCATGCTTCATATTTATGGCCATGTCTCAGAATTGAAAAAGATCAAACATAGGGTTAGGTCATAGCTAGGTGTGCTAGCTTCTGGATAGCACTGCAGATTTATCTGGCCGGGTTTTGGAAAACTAGCTAGCCATTGTTATTCTACATTGAGTTGATACTCTGGCCAATGCAAACATTCAGCTCCAAATAAATTCAAATGGTCATCACAAATGCAGATTTCTATGAACTTGCTCATACCATCTCACATCGATTTCACAAGACATTATAGAGTGGTACTTAAACTCCACTCATAATGAGTTAATTTTTGTAGTGAAGTTAAGATCATCACTTGAGTGTCGTATTATTTGGTGGGCTCGTGCTTAATAAGGTTCAAAGTGAACCAAGAAGAGTCGATCTATAGCTTTTGTTTTAAAAAAAAAAGGGTAAGTAGTCAACAATAAAATAAATTTATTTTTCTACCTAACAAAATAAGCTTATCCGTGCCAAGCACATGCTCATATGGCATGTAGTGAGGTGACTCTCCCATATGGGAGGTCATGAGATCGAGCCTGAGGTGAATTGACTCTTTGGGCTTCAATAGATTGAGAAAATATAGATGAACATATACTACAATGTAATAGGGTCGGTTGTATTTTTTTTTTTAAAAAAAAAGCTCATCTATGTATATATTCTTTTTTCCTCTTATTTAATTTATTTCTTTCCATGTAAACACACAATTAAGTCTATTTGTTCTACATAACAAAAATGAATGTGAGTCATGTCTAACAGATGTGTGCATATATATACAAATTTGTGTGCATTAATAAACAAGTTCACAATTTGACCACAAATATAATAAAACCAATACAAGTGCACACCTTTGGAACCCCGGCCAGCACAAATAGCACAATACATAAGAGCACACACAATAACACATGTTTGCACATATGAACCCAAAGACAAACGCTAAGATTTCTTTAGAGGTTAAAATTGAGAAAATTAACTTAAAAGACGAATTTATAGTGAAATAGCTAGTGAAGGGACTATGCAACTGAGATTTTTTTTTCTTTTCTTTTTAAGCATATTGATGCATGCCGATGCACTAGCCTTATGCCATTTTAGTTGCAATTTGGAAGGGGGAGGTGCATGGCCACGTGCACAAATGAGTAGCTACTTGTTCACCTTTTTTCTAATGAGCTTTTGAAATCACCATTATAGAATAGTTGTGCAGTATTCTCTAATGTATTGTCGGCTAGAGTAAAAGGGTGGACTTTAATCATGATTCACTTTGTGTAGGGATTACATTATTATTATTTTCATAAATCAAAGAAAATATTAAAATGTGCATATCAAATACCAAAAAGGGATATAAAAATATAAAACAAACAGAAGAATGATAATATCAATAAAAATTGGAATTATGTAATAAATAAAATAGGTCGGCCCACTCCTTGACGAATCTCTAAAATTTGAGTGTATTATCTTATATTACGAAATAACCGTAAAAAATTGCAGTCTATTTCACTACACGTGTTACAAAATATGATAGACTTAACGCGTTGTCAAAAATTTAAGTCTATCTCACTACACGTGTTACAAAATAGGATAGACTTAACGCATTTTGACAATAATAGACTCAAATTTTAGAGATATAAAAATAGAAAACAAAAAGAATAATGATAATATCAGTAAAAATTGGAATTATGTAATAAATAAAATAGGTCGGCCCACTTTTTTTGACGAATATCTAAAATTTGAATTGATTATTTTATATTATGAAGTAACCGTCAAAAAATTAAGTCTATTTCAGTACACGTGTTACAAAATATGATAGACTTAACGCGTTGTCAAAAATTTAAGTCTATCTCACTACACGTGTTACAAAATAGGATAGACTTAACGCATTTTGACAATAATAGACTCAAATTTTAGAGATATAAAAATAGAAAACAAAAAGAATAATGATAACATCAATAAAAATTGGAATTATGTAATAAATAAAATAGGTCGGCCACTTTTTGACGAATCTCTGAAATTTGAGACGATTATTTTATATTACGAAATAACAGTCAAAAATTTAAGTCTATTTCATTACACGTGTTACAAAATAGGATAGACTTTACGCGTTGTCAAAAATTTAAGTCTATCTCACTACACGCGTTACAAAATAGGATAGACTTAACGCGTTTTGACAATAACTCGGATTCAAGAATAGATATTTCTGACTAGTGAATAACGGCGCCGAGTCCGCCGAATTCTCGTGAATTAAGGAGGGAGAGAGATCAGATAGTGACATATGGCTGCTTTACTCGGCGACGATGGACGGGGCTATGAGCTGGCCCGGAAGCTGGAAAGCCTCGGCGTTTGGCGTTCTTGGCTCGGCGACTCACTTTACCCCCCTTTCGCTCGCTTCCTCTCTACGCCCACCACATGGGAAGCCTTCATGCGAACCGACGATTCCAAGACTAAGGCTCAAATTCAGCTCCAGCTCCGTGTTCGAGCTCTTCTCTTCGATAAAGCTTCAATCGCTCTCTACCTTCGCTCTGATCAATCTTCTTCGTCTTCGTCATCTCTGGTTTCTAAGCTAAACCCTAATTGTAAGCGCTCTCTATCTGTATGTGTGTGCGCATTTATTAAACGCCTCTAATTTAGTTTCCGGGTTTCTAATGTGTCATCGTCTTGTTTTCTTTTACACCTGTGAAATTAATTTCAAATATAAACAATTGGTATTTTCCTAGATTTGCAATTGCATGGTGATGATCTGTATTTCACTCTGGAGAATTCTTCTCAAGATGTTGCTGCTACAAACGCTATGTCATCAAAGGTTAGTTTTTGATGGTGTGTAGACAGATTGTTTAATTGTTCCTTGTTCTTTGAAGCCATTTCTTGTGCAGTTAAGTGGGAGGAGAGTCTAGAGAAGGTGAAGTTAATTGGGTAACATGAATTTGATAGTAGCATTTTTTATGTTTCAAGCACCAAGATGTGGGTTTGCCACGCTTTATGAACAATTGTTTTTGTGAGATAGGAATGATAGCTGTACTTTGTTGTTTTGCTTTGGTGACATAGTCTTTTCGACTTTTCTTAACCAAAGTAATACTCCATGCTTTTTGTCTTGTCTTGAAGTGATAGAGAACTAGTAGATGAACTTGCCATAAATGTATTGCCTGTCAACTTTTATTAATAAGCTAATCGCTGTTTAAGTAGCTCCATAACATTTTGAACTTTATTATGGAGCTTTATTTATGCTCTGTAGGATTCATATTTTCCTGTTTTTCACATGTTATTAATGGAAATGTTCCATTAGGGGTGTGCACAATCCAGTGAAAAATTGTTAATCGATTGAACTGAAAAATTTCAGCTAACCGTTTTTTAACTGAAATATTTGGGTTATGTGAATTTTTTAAAATTTTGGTTATCGGTTAATTTGGTTCAAAAGTTTTAGTTAACTGAATTGTGTATGTGTGTATATATATGTTTTAATATTTTTTTTAATAATTCATAAGTCATACTACTATACTAGTTTTTCAATTTTTATCATTTATATATTGATGTAATGATTATTTTGTGGTGTGAAACTAGATTGAAAATTTTTATTTATAAAATTTAATGATTTTAAAATTGTACTAGAATATTTCAGTTAATTGGTTAACCACTGATTAATTGGAAAATTTTTTGGTTCGGTTAGTTTGGAAATAGAAAGTTTGGTTCAGTTGATGGTTAGGACATTTTGCAAATTCGGTTAATACGGTTCTATGCACCCCCTTTCTTTTCTTGTTATTTGAAAATAAAGTTTTGCTTCAGTTTCTTTTCACAAAGTGAATATAAATTTGGGATATCTATTCAGTTTGATTCTATGTCACAAAACATTGGTGCTTTAATGATTCTGCTGAAATGTTTTCAGGTTCAACCCAAGTCAAATTTTGGTGTTGGATCAAGGTACAGTGAAAAAGAAACTGATTTTGCATCGCAGCAGTTTAAGGTTGAAGATTTACCGACAAGTTGGTATGACCAATTCTTTGAGAAATTCAAAGCCAGTAAATCATACAAGAAGTCATTTGGGGATAGGGAAGCAGAAAAACGAACACCAGAGATGATGGCTGTTTATCTTAGAGTTCTTGAGAATCATAAGAGGAAGAGGGCAGCTTTTAGGGGAGATCAGAGTTTTGGTTTTGGCATGTTGGATGATGGACCAAGCAAGCAATCAAACTTGGTTTTGGATGGCAGTAGTGTACTTGATCAAGAGACATCTTTTTTCCCTGAAATTATGTTTTCTTTGAATTGTGTCCCTGACAGTGCAATATTAAAATTAAGCCAAGGGGAAGAAACCCAGAGAGTGGAGTTTAAAGGGGTTCTGGATACTTTACCTCAGATAATGACAAAGAGTCCTATTATGATTGAGAGGCTTGGCATCAGACCTGAGTACATGGAACAAGGAGGAAATCAAAGCCGTGGAAAGAATGGGTTTGAGGGGAGCAGGAAAGTTCTTGGTGCAGAGCAAGCAACAAAATTGTCAGAAAAAGTTGTAGCTCAGTTACTAACAAATGTTGGATTCGAAGCTTCTTTAGAAGTTCCGTTAGGGGTTCTGGCTCAATTGCTGAGTTGCCATATTGGTAAATTAGGGCGTATCTTAAAACTCCTTTCTGATAGTTATAGAAAACAGTGTTCGGCCATTGAGCTACTGAAGATGTTCCTTCAAACAGCTGGACATAGGTTAGTGCAATGCGTTGGCCACTAGTGCATGTTTAACTTATAAATTGCCATATCATAAAAGTAATTTTATACCTTTGTTTTGTTGGCTCTGAAAAAAATTACCATCTGTGTTAAAAAGTAATTTCATTGCTGATACTTGTATTATTATTGTTAAACAGTGAGCCCTTCTCTCAAAACACTAACAATATTATTATTATTATTATTATTATTATTATTATTAATATTAATTATTATTATTATTTTGTTTAATACTTTTTTACATCTGAATGTATGTGAAGATAGTAATTTTTGAATTGGGATATTCAATTTGGTCTATTTTTTGATCTATTTATTTATGTTTTGGTCTTCACAATTCTAATGTTATTTGATCTGCTTTTTAATAGTACCTCACCAATATGAGAAGTGCAATAATAGCTTGTGTTTGCCTTTTCTGAGTATTTTGTCCATTTTCCCCTGCATTTTCAGTAATCTAGGAGCCTTGGCTGAGCTTGTAAAGGATAACAGTAGGAATATTACCCATCAAACTCCTCAGCAACAACAAGGATTTCAGGCACAGTTGCAACAGCCTCAGCACCAAGCTCCGATTCGGCAGCCCCAGCAGGTATTAGAGACTGAATAAGTTGACTTTGTTTTGTTATTATTATTATATTATTAATTAAACTACTTTTAATTAATAGCCATTAAAAATTACATAGTCTAGCATTCCTATTATCGTTGTTGAGACTTCATTTTATGACTTTCATAGTCTGGGACACATAATTTTAAGTTTATTACGATGGAAGGAATGGGATATGTGGTCTTTCTTCTTGGTGCATCCAAGAAAAATAGGAGTATTTCATAATTTTGAACTGTTGTCTCAAGTTCAAAAAAGCTAGAAGATTGGTTCGTTAAGATTTGATCTCAAGAACAATTTTCTTTATGGAAGTATTATACTCAAGGTTCTCAAGTCTCCAAATATTATGATCATGGGCAAACGCATGCATCAAAGATTCAAAGGGCGATTAACACTACTGCGGGTTGCCTATGTTGAGAGATGAATTGAGAGAACGAGGAAAGTAAGGCAAATAGCTGTATGTAATGGAGAACAAATACTAGGAAATGTTTTAGAGAGTTTTTCTCTTTGTTCAACTTAACTTCTTGCTTGTTTTATTTACTTTCAAAATTCCCCTTTAGGGACCTAGAAGTTACAAGCATGCAACTTTAATAAAAGGAAATGAATAGAAATTGCCACAACTCTAGGAGAATAAAATAAGCAACTACTAAAAGGAAATAAAATAAAATAAAATCTTCAATCAAGAATACTTTGAATAAATCCTTCTCATTTGCGATCAATCTTCTTGATTTGTTGCCTTGTGATGGTAATACTTTCCTATGCATCATTACACCCCTAAAAGGATCCAATACATTATGCTTGCCCTCAAGCTTGAAATTATGAAATTGGTGTTAGAAGTCATGTTAGACATGACCACTGTTCCGGTTCCAGTTCTGGAAATGGGCGAACCGGAATCGAAACCTTAATATAAGGTTTTGGTTCTAACCGTTTTTTTTAAAAATGTTTTCTTATCTAGTATATATATAATATGTTTTGTTATTTAGTGTATAGAAAATATATAATATCTAATATTTATAAAATATAAGAACCGTACGATCGGTTCTGGTTTGGTTAGCACAGTATACGGTTCGGTTCGAACAGTCCGGTTCAAACCGAACCGTGGTCATACCTAGTCATGTAATGACTACCAATTGGCATTGTCTTGTGAGAATCCTTTCTAGTGAGGTAGTAAATCTGAAGGTCCACGATTAAGATGCCCCTTTGTAATTTCCAGTGATTGTAAAACAAATCAATCATAGGCGAATGGTGGGAGAGCTAGGGCATTAGACTAAGGAATGGGATATGTGGTCTTTCTTCTTGGTGCATCCAAGAAAATAGGAGTATTTCATAATTTTGAACTGTTGTCTCAAGTTCAAAAAAGCTAGAAGATTGGTTCGTTAAGATTTGATCTCAAGAACAATTTTCTTTATGGAAGTATTATACTCAAGGTTCTCAAGTCTCCAAATATTATGATCATGGGCAAACGCATGCATCAAAGGGCGATTAACACTACTGCGGGTTGCCTATGTTGAGAGATGAATTGAGAGAACGAGGAAAGTAAGGCAAATAGCTGTATGTAATGGAGAACAAAATACTAGGAAATGTTTTAGAGAGTTTTTCTCTTTGTTCAACTTAACTTCTTGCTTGTTTTATTTACTTTCAAAATTCCCCTTTAGGGACCTAGAAGTTACAAGCATGCAACTTTAATAAAAGGAAATGAATAGAAATTGCCACAACTCTAGGAGAATAAAATAAGTAACTACTAAAAGGAAATAAAATAAAATAGGGAAAAGTGTTAAATTGGCCCCTTAAGTCGGGTGGATAGTGCAATTAGGTCCCCTAAGTGAAAAAAGCTCCATTCAAGTCCCCTAAACCGGTAAAATAGTTCAATTAAGTCCAAATTGACTTGTTTATCAGGTCAAATTCGTGAGGTGTTGACACGTGTCCTTTTTTATTTTATTTTTCAAAACAAATATTTTTATTTATTAAAAATCTTATTTATTATAAATAATAAATAAATAAATAATTTAAAAAAATAGTGTCGGCCATGGAAGAGAACAGAAAGCAGTTTCCCATCTTCCTCTTCTTCGTCTCGCATTCTCGCCGCACGTCCGCCGGAGGAGAGACGGAGCTGCACCCTGCCATCGCCGCCGCTGCCAGTCCGACGTCGGAGGAGGAACCAGTTCTCGCCGCCTGCTGCTCCGTCGGCCTTGCCGCCAGAGATGAACCAGATCGAGCATCGCTCAAGCTTCGCCGTTCACGCCTGCCGCATCTCAGTTCGCCGGCGAGGGAGGGGGATACGGTTGTGGTGGTGGCTACAACGGTGTTTGCCGACGAGGGAGAGGTGTTCACGTCGCCGGCGTCGGACTGGAAGCGGTGGCGATGGCAGGGTGCAGCTCTGTCTCTCCCTCCGGCGGACGTGCG
>CP025646.1:2297010-2392824 GCA_003576665.1 Ipomoea trifida
GAGAATGCGAGACGAAGAAGAAGAAGATGGGAAACTGCTTTCTGTTCTCTTCCATGGCCGACTCTATTTTTTAAAATTATTTATTTCTTTTTTTTTTTTAACAAATTATTTATTTATTTATTTATTATAGTAAATATTATTTTTAATAAATTAAAATATTTGTTTTGAAAAATAAAATTAAAAAAGACACGTGTCAACACCTCACGAATTTGACCTGATAAACAAGTCAATTTGGACTTAATTGAACTATTTTACCGGTTTAGGGGGCTTGAATGGAGCTTCTTTCACTTAGGGGACCTAATTGCACTATCCACCCGACTTAGGGGGTCAATTTGACACTTTTCCCAATAAAATAAAATCTTCAATCAAGAATACTTTGAATAAATCCTTCTCATTTGCGATCAATCTTCTTGATTTGTTGCCTTGTGATGGTAATACTTTCCTATGCATCATTACACCCCTAAAAGGATCCAAATTCCAATACATTATGCTTGCCCTCAAGCTTGAAATTATGAAATTGGTGTTAGAAGTCATGTTAGACATGACCACTGTTCCGGTTCCGGTTCTGGAAATGGACGAACCGGAATTGAAACCTTAATATAAGGTTTCGGTTCTAACCGTTTTTTTAAAAAATGTTTTCTTATCTAGTATATATATAATATGTTTTGTTATTTAGTGTATAGAAAATATATAATGTCTAATATTTATAAAATATAAGAACCGTACGATCGGTTCTGGTTTGGTTAGCACAGTATACGGTTCGGTTCGAACAGTCCGGTTCAAACCGAACCGTGGTCATACCTAGTCATGTAATGACTACCAATTGGCATTGTCTTGTGAGAATCCTTTCTAGTGAGGTAGTAAATCTGAAGGTCCACGATTAAGATGCCCCTTTGTAATTTCCAGTGGTTGTAAAACAAATCAATCATTGGCGAATGGTGGGAGAGCTAGGGCATTAGACTGAATTGTCCCTTGAATTCCTCTAACTTTGAAACATTGAAATCAATAAGAAAATCTAACTTGGTGTGCTCGTTAGACACAATGCGCTTTGGTATACCATGAAGGTTGATGATGTTGCTGTAGAAAGTGATGGCTATGAAAATAGCGAAGTGTAGATGCGCTAGAGCCATGAAATGCACATATTTAGATAGTCGATCTACAACTATCAAGAGAGCAGATTTACCACTTTAGGAAGTCCTTCAACGGCAGCCATGGAGATATGTTGCAAAAGTCTTACCGGTGTGTGCTCCCCCATTTGTTTTTTTTTTTTGGGTAGGTTGCACAATTGGTGACAAATTGCTAACGAAGGAGTGCATGTATGGCCACCAATAAAACTCCCTTTTTATCCTATTATTGTCTTTTGAATCTCTTAATGGGAAGAATTGTGGATGTTTGCTCATACCATTGTAATCATAGTCGAGTTAGGAAATAAAGATTATCCCATTATTTCGGAACAAGATTTCACCCAAAACAACCCACTGCCCATTCATATTGTTGTTGGCCAACATTTAATGTTTATAACCTTCTTAAGAGTCACACAACTCGGTGCAAATAGCATTCAATAATTCCAAAAATTGCATGGTGATGAAAAAATAGTGCTTTGGTCTTTGTTTTGGTGAGACAGAGCATCTAGTGTTGTGGGCTAAAGGAGATACTTATGGCTCTAATGGTCGGTTTTGATGGTGAAGGAACAACGACATAGGTAGTGTTGCTAATGCCAAATGGTTTGGGTCAACCCTATCAATTAAGTCGAATTTATAGGTCAAAAGCTTAATATGTTTACTTTTTATTGAAAAAGGTAGCATGTTTGCCATTCTTATTGTAATATAATATATGGTGCCTAGTCTAATCTCATAAATGTTGCATTCCACTATGAAAGTAACATTACATTTAGGAAGTTGAAGTACTAGGTTGTTGATAATGGTTGTTTAAGTTTAGTGAAAGCTTTCTTGATCTCAAAATTCCACAAGAAGGAATTCTTTTTAATAAGTTAGTTAATTTAGGAGCTATAATCCATAATCCTTTATAAAATTGCGCTAAAAACTTGCTAAGCCAAGGAATTCCTGCAATTCGGTTACAAAGTTTTGTTGTGGCTAGTCCACAATAGCTTTTATTTTGCCATTATCTGTGGCTACCCCTTTGTCCTTGATAACATGACCAAGGTAACTTGTGAGTTTCCTATAATGCACTTGGAATGTTTGATACAAAGTGCAGTCATAATAATACAAGTGGTGAAAATGCAAACAAACTTGCATAAATATGGCCTAAGTACCTTATTCATGAGTGCTTGGAATGTGGATCGAACATTGGACGGACCAAATGACATGACAAAAGGCTCAAAATACCCATGACACGTTTAGAAAGCCGTTTTTCCATGTCTTCAAGATGTATCCAAATATGATGATAGTTGAAGTGTTAATCAAGCTTGGAAAATATTTCAGTATTGTGTAGTTCATTGAGTCGTTCATCAATCACTGTAATGGGAAATTTGTCCTTCACTGTCCAAAGTTTAATTCTCTACAATCCATGTAGAAATACCATGTGTCTTACTTCCTAACCAATAGTATCGGCGATGGAAACAGAGACTCAATTGTGAAGCATTTCATTGCACTCTCTCTGTATTTCATCCAAAATACCCATGACATGTTTAGAAAGCCGTTTTTTCCATGTCTTCAAGATGTATCCAAATCTGATGATAGTTGAAGTGTTAATCAAGCTTGGAAAATATTTCAATATTGTGTAGTTCATTGAGTCGTTCATCAATCACCGTAATGGGAAATTTGTCCTTCACTGTCCAAAGTTTAATTCTCTACAATCCACGTAGAAATGCCATTTGTCTTACTTCCTAACCAACAGTACCGGCGAGAGAAACAGAGACTGGCTCGGGCGATTGTGAAGCATTTCATTGCACTCTCTCTGTATTTCATCTTTCAACATTTGATTTGAAGACATGTATAAACGCTAATTGCCATTGGCATAGATGCCCATGTTAAGGCACTATCGCTACTTAGGAGAGCGCCTAGGATGAAAAAAAATAGTGAAACCAATGAACAATTTTGCATTGCCGCATACCACATCATTCATAACTAATCATTTAATTGATTTATTGATTTAATAATTTTAATTCATTCTCCACATAGTATTGCTCCTTTTCCCAACTCACAACCTATTAATTTATATAAAGCAAATAAACATTGAAGGGAATGATGGCTTAAAGCATTAAAACCCACAAGTCACACGTCCACAACCATTCAAGTCAGAAAAAAAAATTTGAAGTGAAGAACTTGGCGATGACTATGAGCTTGTGGTGGTGACTCGGCGAAGTACTAGCGCGATAACTACATGTCAGGTTTTGTTCGATTCGATACTAAGCTAATTGATTAGTTTCGAAGCTTACTAGTAATGGTTGATGGGGCGACATGTGAGAGCTGAGAGGAGTTGATGATCATCGATTGGGCAATGATGATGAGTTGCCTAGTTGGGCGATGAGTTGATGACCATTGATTGGTTTGTAGGAGCCAAAGATGATGATGAGTTGCAGGCTAAGGGAGTAAGGGGCAATGTTTGCGGGCTGATGATCTGAGGTGCAATTGATCTCTTTCTTCTCTTTTCCATAGCAATTTGCTTAGTTATTTAGGGTTAGTTTTGAAACAAACCAATTAAAAAAATGAAATTGGTTTATTTGGCCTCGTTGGCTACCTAGTCTAACGGCTGCCTACTAGGCACATAACATGGAAATCCCCTCAATCTAGGGGCGCATCGGGCCTAGGCGACACCTAGGCCAATTTTTGCAACATTGATACTAGCAAAACCTTGTGATCACATGGCCGTGGGAGAGGAAGCTAGGAAACATCATGAAAGATATCCCTCAAAATTGGTTAGCGTTGCTACCAAGTTCTCTATTCTCGGTTGCACGTTGTGCATGGATGAAAGTTGCATCAAGGAATCCCCCATCCATGATATGCGTTTGCCATTCCATAAAAATGACATCTACAATCTCTCACAATCCCAATAATCAAGGTTTAAAAAAGGCGGATGCGTGCATCAAGGCGTTTCTTAATGCTGAGGCGAAGTGTAAGCCTCAATTTTTTATCAAAAGATATTAATAACCTTCTTGTTGCACCCTCCTTGATAACCTTTTCATGGTAATTTTATAACATATTTATAGGTTTTCTTTTTTTGACCTTATGCACTTCACATTAAGCTTCTTCGGTCTTTGCCCTTTGAGTCGTGATTGTTCGGTTTTCACAAGTTGATTTCTTCCCGATTTCTTCCCATTTCATTTTTTTTCTTCTTCTTCTAATTAGGGTTGGGTTAGATTGGGTCATCTCCTATTGGAATCTAGGAAAATAAATGGAGTCTAAATCAACTAAATTTATAGGCACGCTCCTTGATAACCTTTTCACGGTAATTTTATAACATATTTATAGGTTTTCTTTTTTGACCTTATGCACTTCACATTAAGCTTCTTCGGTCTTTGCACTTTGAGTCGTGAACAAGTTTCTTCGGTTTTCACAAGTTGATTTCTTCCCGATTTCTTCCCAGTTCATGTTTTCTTCTTCTTCTAATTAGGGTTGGGTTAGATTGGGTCATCTCCTATTGGACTCTAGGAAAATAAATTGAGTCTAAATCAACTAAATTTATAGGCCCGCCTCAAACATGTGTTGAGGCACATGAAAGGCGTACGCCTCTACTTCAGCCTAAGAGGCGTATGCCTCAACACCTTTCTTGTAGAGCACTGAGGTGAGCCTCAAAACCGCCATTTTAAACTATGGCGCCAAAAGGCGGAGGCGTGCCTCAAGGCGTTTTGTAATGCTGAGGTGAGGTGTAAGCCTCAATTTTTATCAAAAGATATTAATAACCTTCTTGTTGTACCCTCCTTGATAACCTTCTCATGGTAATTTTATAACATGTTTATAGGTTATCTTTTTTTGACCTTCATGCACTTCACAGTATGCTTCTTCGGTCTTTGCACTTTGAGTCGCGAACAAGTTTCTTCGATCTTTACAAGTTGATTTCTTCCCGATTTCTTCCCAGTTCATTTTTTTCCTTCTAATTAGGGTTGGGTTAGATTGGGTCATCTCCTATTGGGTTCTAGGAAAATAAATTGAGCCTAAATCAACTAAATTTATAGGCACACCTCAAACGCGTGTTGAGGCACTTGAAAGGCGTACGCCTCTACCTTTCCTTTATGCCTCTGTGCTCACCTCAAACTGCCTTTTTAAACTATGCCAATATATAGGGCCTATCATACACAACCATTTAATGCCAAAAAAGCTTGATGCCCACTAATGAAAGGATATACATATTTGTAGCAAATGAAATTCCCTCTTGTTGTAAAGTGACACCTTCCCCAATGCCTGTGCTAGTAATTCTTTCACCATTCATTATAGGTACTTGTAGTTCAGCATGCTTAAAAGCAGGAATTTCGAGATGTCACATGGTATCTTTGTTGATAAAGTCGTGTGTGTTGATCGTGACACCTGCTATTTGGGCTCGGAGTCTCATCATTTGGGAGGGATATCTTTGGTTCTTTAGAATCACCCTCATTGTCTTCTTCATCCTCTTCAAAGGCAAGTATATATAGCTGTTGTTACTTGTTGGTATCGGTAGTGTCGAACCCATGTCTCATCACAATTGTAGTGTTTTCCCAACCTCTGTCGTTCCATCATTTCTTGCAGCAAGAGCTGCTCAATACAATTGGGTTGGAACATAGATTGCTGCTTTACTATAATGGAGTTGTTGGGTTGAAACTAGTGTCATGGTGTTTATGTGCTAAACAATTGTGTTTTTCTAGCGTAATCCTAGGCCATATAAATTGCTTCATTCAAAAGCATGATGGTATGTTTCTTTTGACATCAATATGGAGGAATTGATCTAAGCTTGTTGGAAATAATACACCTGTTGGTCGTAACGGGGTTTATCTGTGCAAGCATTGTTTGGTATTAGTCAATGTAGTTGTTGAGATGCTTGCTGATTTCTTTTAGTTTTGCCATTTGCCCATTTCCCCTAGAGGGTTAAGGCTACGGGGCAGTCCAAAACAGCAATCTCTGAAGGTTTGCCACGAGAGTTGCTGGCCATCTCAACCCATTTGGAGTAACAAAGTTTTCATGTCTCAGTCATGCTGTTGTGTCCACTTTCTCTTTCTTTGATGTATATGCACTTGGCAAAATAGAGTTTGCCGTGGTGGAGCTAAACTAGGGTGTCTTCTTTGCCCAAGAAATTTGGGAACTCCCACTTAGTTTTGCGAGTTTATGGCAAATCTAGGGTTGGTGTGAGGAGATGGATGTGGTTGGAGTGAATGGTAAAATGATGGTTGATGTTTTTGAAGAACACGGTGGGTTGATCTGTTTGGTTAACAGAGATTCCACCGACTTGCCCAAGTTATCAATTGTGCTGACAGAATTTGGATTGAGTCTGCTACGACCTCCATTTTTAGATGTTTGTATGGATTGCTCTGAAATTTGGAGAGCCCTGACCTTGGCTTGCACTGTTTTGATATTGCCCATGTCGATGCCCAGCAACAAAACCAAAATGATATGATTGTAGGCAAAATCACACACATCATAGAGTGATTAACACTACTGGAGGATGTTTACTGGTTGCCTGTGTTTGAGAGTTGAGTTGAGTGGATGAGATAAGGAAGGCAAATAGCTGAATGTAGTGGAGAACAAAATACTGGGAAATGTTTAAGAGAGTATTCTTCATCTTTGTTTGACTTATAACTTGCTTGTTTTATTAGCTTTCAGAATTCCCCTTGTAGACCCAGGGGTTACAACTCCAGGAACTCCAGGAATAAAACAAGTAACAACTAACAGGTAAAAGGAAATAAAATAAAATATAATATACAATTAAGGATGCTTGGAATCAATCCTTCTCATTTGTGATCAATTCTCTTGATTTGTTCTGATTTTCTGCCTTGCATGGTAATACTTCCCTATGAATTCATCTCCAAACCACTTTGTGAACGCCATTATAAGGGAAAAGTGAGTGAATATTGGTACTGGGCCAAATCTGAGGGGACTACTTCTGCCCCATTTCTTTGTGCCTGTTATTTAGATTTATATTCCTATTGCCTTCCACATTCTACCATGAACGATTTATCTATTTTGTTGGAGTACAGGTTGTTCTACTCTGTTTTGCTACTTATTCTGTTGTTTTATAGATTAACTTGTTTGTCACTATGCAGATCCTAAGGCAAATGCATCCTCAGATGCCGCAGATGATTAATCCTCAAAATGTGTCAATACAGCAACAGCAGCAGCAGCAATGGGAAAGAATGCGTAGACGCCAGCAATCAACCCCTCGCCCTGGTGGTATGGGTGCAAACATGAATGTGAACAACATGAATATTGAGAAGGACCGGCCACTGGTTGAAGTAAAGCTCGAAAATCCTAGTGAATTTCCAATAGATAATACAAGTAATGCTATTAATGCAATGAATGCCAGAAATAGCCAGTTACTTCAAATGCAGCAGCTTCGTCAGCAACAATTTGCAGCAATGCAAGCTAGCCATTCTCAAAGTGGAAACCAGTTTAGGCCAATGGCTAATCCTCAAATTCCTCAAGTTCACTCACCGTAAGAGATCTTTCCGTCTCTCTGTGTCTC
This sequence comes from Ipomoea trifida, assembly GCA_003576665.1. Classification (NCBI taxonomy): domain Eukaryota; kingdom Viridiplantae; phylum Streptophyta; class Magnoliopsida; order Solanales; family Convolvulaceae; genus Ipomoea; species Ipomoea trifida. The sequence continues at coordinate 2,304,619 of CP025646.1, forward strand.
TTTTGATCTCTATAATGAACACTCCCTAACAGCTGCTGAGATATTATTTGCTATATTATATGCTGGATAAGTGGATATTGAATGCTTCAAGTTCACGTGTGTTTCAGGAATATGGGAATGGTTAGGGCACCACCGGTAAAGGTTGAAGGTTTTCAGGAGTTGATGGGCGGGGATCCTTCAATGAAGCATGATTCTGAAGAAAATAAGCTAACTTCCCCAAAGTAGTAGTATGATATGCACCAAACAACAAATTCAATTAGGCGTAAGAGTTATGTATCTGTAGCTTATATGTAATGTTTGTACTGTACCATACTTTGTTCCGCATTACATAACAATTTATATAGAAAGAGATATTTATATAACAATTTATATAGAAAGAGATACATGCTGTATGTATATCTTTACTTTTAACTGTAGAAATTATGTGGACAGGAGCACAGTAGAGATATTGTGACGACTATAGAACTGTTGGATATCAATGTCTACTAATTCCCTTGCATTCATGCAGATGGCCCAGGTTTCTCGCACCTTTTTTGTTGTTTTTGTTTGTTTTTTAAATGATATTTTGGTGATCCTAATTTTGACAAATAATTTTTAAGTCTACAGGATCTTGATTCTAGAGTTATTGCAGAGGTAAGTCCTGAGTGGTGTCTTCATGCTCACAATGATTTCAATCTATACCTAATATTCGGGCCTTGACCTTTAAAGATCCGTTCAAAGACTAAAATGAAAAGTGCAACAAGTTGATGAGAAACATTAATAAAAGTGCTGTTTTGAAAATCAAATAATTGAGCCTAATCAATTATGTTAATACACTATTTTACTAAACATCAATTTTAAGTGACTAAATCAAACAACTAAATTGGTCAATCAAAGCATGCTAAATCATAAGGAGTAGAAAATAGAAGTAAGAATTGGGAGTACATGTATAACTAAGTCTAACCTTGGGCCCTTCCTTCTATCATGTCAGCCTTTTATTTTTTGTATCATCACTAGATACAATGAATACATGATAAGATTGCAGCATGAATCACATGAATACATGCATGATTGAATGTCAATTCCGAGAACTATAAACTATTAGAAAGATAATCTTTCGCAAATACTTGTATGTATTACCTGATCTTCAATATATTATTTACTTTATAATCTTTACTATCCGCAAACAGGACAAGAAAGTTTATATTATAAAATGGATGGACTTGTGACAAATATTGCTATAAATTACTGAGACTATATTTTCATCTTAATTGCAGCATAGTATTTCCTTGAATTGGCTTTGAGCTAGCTATGGCGATTAATGGTGAGGGCGGAAAGCTGCTTCATATAGTCATGTTTCCATGGCTAGCTTTTGGTCATATGATCCCATACTTAGAGCTTTCAAAGCTAATTGCTTTAAAAGGTCACAAGGTTTCCTTTGTTTCTACACCTACAAACATTGATCGCCTTCCTAAACTCTCTGCCTCTTTGGCTTCTCAAATCAGTTTCGTTAAGCTTCCTTTGCCTCATGTCAAAAACCTACCTGAAAATGCCGAGGCGACCATTGATGTTCCATATGATAAAGTTAAGTATTTGAAGTTAGCTCATGATGCTCTCCAAGAATCCATGGCCAAGTTTCTTGAAGATTCCTGTCCTGATTGGATTTTTGTCGATTTCGACGCTTACTGGCTACCTCCTATTGCATCAAAGCTAGGCGTTTCTACTGCTTTCTTTAGCATCTATATTGCAGCTGTTTTGGGTTTTATTGGACCTTTGCCTTCTTCTTCACTATTGGTTGATTATGATGAGCGGAAGAGGCCTGAAGATTTCACTGTCCCGCCGAAATGGGTCCCGTTCGAATCGTCGGTCGCGTTTCGGCTTTTCGAGATTTCTCGTGTTTTCGATGGTGTCACGGGCGATGAAGAGAATGTTTCGGACACGTTTCGGTTGGCGTCGACGATCGAGCGTTGTGATGTTTTGGCCGTGAGGAGTTGTGAGGAGTTCGAACCCGAATGGTTAAAGGTCGTAGAGGACATTTACCGGAAACCCGTTATTCCGGTCGGGCAGCTTCCGACCACGGCTTACAATGTCGAAGATGATGATAGCAACAACGGCGCGTGGGAAGTAATCAAAGGGTGGCTCGACCGGCAAGCAAGAGGCTCGGTTGTCTACATTGCTTTCGGGAGCGAGGCAAAACCGAGTCAAGCTGAGCTCACTGAGATAGCACTGGGTTTGGAGCTCTCTGGTTTGCCTTTCTTTTGGGTTCTGAGAACAAAACGCGGGGAAGCCGACACCGAGTTGACTCAGCTTCCAGAAGGATTTGAAAAGCGAACCAAAGACCGTGGCATTGTTTGCACGACCTGGGCACCTCAACTCAAGATCCTGAGTCACGACTCGGTGGGAGGTTTCTTGACTCACTCTGGCTGGAGTTCTGTGGTGGAGGCAATTCAGTTTGAGAAGCCATTGGTTTTGTTAACTTTCTTGGCGGATCAAGGGTTGAATGCCAGGGTTTTGGAGGAAAAGAAGATGGGTTATTCCATACCACGAGATGACACAGACGGGTGGTTTACCCGTAATTCGGTGGCACACTCGTTGAAACTGGTGATAGTTGAAGAAGGAGGAAAAATTTACAGAGATAAAATTAAGGAGATGAAAGGATTGTTTTGTGACCAAGCTAAGCAAGAGGCTTACGTCGACAATTTATTAAATTTTCTGCAAAACCATAAAAAATTGAAATCATCCAAAGGCGGAGAGGTAGACGGCAGTGGACAGTGATCAAGGCGGAGAGGTAGACAAGAACAAAAGAACCGCTAGTCCGAACCAAACCCAACTATGCATTTCCTTTAACTTTGACTTGTAGTTGTGATATATATGATCGATGCCATTTAATTTATATATACTCTTTTTTTTTTCCTAGGTTCTTGTTTACAAGCATGTTTACTGTTCATATGATGACATAGTTTTGTTTTTTTATTATTATTTTTTATTTTTTAGTGTAATCCATGTATCTATTCTCAAACAAAGGATTGATCGTTAACGTTTCTTACATGTTTAGGGGTATTGATGCATGCACAGTCGTATACGGGGTGCATGTACACATTCGTTAACCTAAATGCAGACGATATATCGTATATCAGTTTTCTTATGCATCATGGCACAAACTCGTTGACCCAAATGTACACACAATTCTATCTAAGTGCACACTAAAATGTTTAACATCTTGTCCTACACAAATTAATTTTGGAAATTATGACACACGCAGACACGCAGTGTACCCTAAATGCATATAGTCAACTCAAGGCACACCCTAATCTATCAACCCAAGTGCACACACAGTTAAATTCAAGTGCACACCAACTTGCTTTACGTCTTTTCATTTACACACTCATTATTTACGTTATGGCACACACATTTTAATTAGCTCAAGTGCACAAGATAGTCTTTAACATCAATCTGGTTTTGGTACATGCACACATTCGTTAACCTAAGTTCATACAGTATATATTTTATATATAAGTTTGAACATTATGGCACAAACTCGTTGACTCAAGTGCATAAATTTCTAATTCCATAGTGTTTTTTTTTGTTTGTTTGGACTTGCGAGAACAGTGGGTGTATAATTTAAATAGAACCTTTTTGTCAAATTTACTCATATTATGACAGATGAATATTTCTAGTATGCATGAAGAAATTAAGAATAATAATAGCTAATGGACTATACTGTGGTGTTCTTGGTTTTTGCATTAAGCACCAACGTGGGCCAGTTCCTTTACGACATCCCAAGGAACAGAATTTCCATCCTCCCTCCAAAGGAATCTTTCCTTAGTTTGTCTTTCAAAAATCATGGAAAGAATTTAAATATAATATTTCTATTTAATTGGTTGTTGATTGAAATTACACTAATATCCTTTAGAATTAATTATGATTTAGATGTAGAGTTAATTCCATTTTTTGTCCTAGATTTATAGGTGACATTCCACTTTTAATTTAGTCCTTTTTAAAAAAAAAATCCACTTTTGGTCCTAGTATTATTGTGGCATGACCATTTTTGGTCCTTCGTCAAGAAAATCATTGAAATGCCGTTAAATACAATGACATTTTGATCATTTTTATACAAAATATGTTGACCCGCTATATTTTTTATATTTATTTTTTGAAACAAAATCAAAATTGAAGACTGAAATGCTCTTGTATTAGACGAAATTTAAACTGTTTTGTTGATGGAGGACCAAAAATGGTCATGCCACAATAATACTAGGATCAAAAGTGGATTTTTTTTTAAAAAATGACTAAAAGTGGAATGCCATCTATAAATCTATGACCAAAAATGGAATTAACTCTTTAGATGTACATTAAATTGGTAGATTATCTTGACTATTGATCATTGAAAATTTAATGGATTGGATTATTTCTTGAAGCCAACCATATATATATATATATATATATATATATATATATATAGTGTACAAGTAACGAAAGGTTAAGGGTTTAATACGAGTCGAGCGAAACACTCTTTCTTTAAAACCTTATTTGCTACCTCCTAAAGGTGCTAGAAGCATTGTAGCATTGGTTTCCCAAGATAAACATATTACGATTCTATATTTGAGCGCGCAGTCAAACAAAAGAATCCAACAAATGAACTAGAACACGACTTTGAACACAAAAATGAGGAGAAAGATGACCCAGAGGTTTTGTGAGCAAAAAACGTAGGTATTAGCGTTCTTGAAAGGCTTTATATAGGAGAATATGGTAAAAAATTGGCAGATTTGGACAAAATCTTTAAGTTTGGATGATTTTGACCATTTTAGCTTCCTTTTTAAGCTTTAATGTCTTCATAAGAGTTGTAGCCCTTTGAGTCATCTCTCCAATTGAACAAGAATCACTCAATTTGGATATTTCTAGGCCGAGATATCGTTCAAATACCGAACAGTGACCGATCTATGCGAGAATTATATTTCAACTTTTTGGCACTTATTCCACTTTTGCATTCGTTTGTCCATATGATAAAAACTATTAAAAACACCACTCTTAGGCTCCCTTGGAAGTGTCTTATCCATCCTCTTAGCTTCTCATTGACTCTCTTGGACTCCAAATGCATCCAAAATGTTCATTTTGACTCTAGTTCCCTCCAAAATGCATGAAATATATTATATTCATCTTTGCTTCCAAATCCAAACTCCTTGCAAAATAACAAAATTTAGTCTTAATCTCATTAAATTTGGAATGATCAATAAGCAAAATGATTTAGTGAAAAAGAGAAAAATATAAACAAATAAGCACTTATCAGAGAACTAGAATTCAATAGCATTATGCATGACATCGAAATAAGAGAACTGGAATTCAATCAATAGCGAAATAATCCTACAAAAAGGATTAATCCTTGAAAAATACAAGTACAAGCAACGAAAGGTTAAGGGTTAAGTACGAGTTGAGCAAAGCACTCTTCCTTAAAACCTTATTTGCTACCTTCCAATGGTGCTAAAAACATTGTAGCATAGGTTTCCTAACGATTGTATGTTTGAGCATTCAAACGAAAGAATTCGGTGAAATAGAACATGACTTTAAACACAAAAATGAGGAGGAAGGTGACCCAGAGGTTTTGAGAGCAAAAGACATAGTTATTATTAGAGTTTTTTATATCAAAACATATTTTTGAATTTATTTTTTAAGTCTATTATATTAACTTTTTTTTTTTTTTTGGTATCATCACTAGATACAATGGAAAGAGAAGGATCCAAAGTCACATGAATCACATGAATACGTGCATGTCAATTCCGAAAACTTTAAATATTAGAAAGATAATGTTTTGCAAATACTCGCATTACCTGATCTGCAATATATTAATTATTTACTTGATAATCTTTAATATCTTCATGCATGACAAGAAAGTTTATATAAAATGGATAGCTTTAATCATGAGACTTAGCTTGTGACAATATTGCTATAAATTACTCGGAGTATTTAATTTTCAACATAATTGCAGTATAGTATTTCCTTGAATTGGCTTTGAGCTAGCTATGGCGATTAATGGTGAGGGCGGAAAGCCGCTTCATATTGTGATGTTTCCATGGCTAGCTTTTGGCCATATGATCCCATACTTGGAGCTTTCAAAGCTAATTGCTTTAAAAGGTCACAAGGTTTCGTTTGTTTCTACGCCTAGAAACATTGATCGCCTTCCTAAACTCTCTGGATCTCTGGCTTCTCAAATCAGTTTCGTTAAGCTTCCTTTGCCTCATGTCAAAAACCTTCCAGAAAATGCGGAGGCGACGATCGATGTTCCATATGATAAAGTTAAGTATTTGAAGTTAGCTCATGATGGTCTCCAAGAATCCATGGCCAAGTTTCTAGAAGATTCCTGTCCTGATTGGGTTTTTCTGGATTTCGACGCTTACTGGCTACCTCCTGTTGCATCAAAGCTAGGCGTTTCTACTGCTTTCTTTAGCATCTATATTGCAGCTGTTTTGGGTTTTATTGGACCTTTGCCTTCTTCTTCACTAATGGTTGATTATGATGAGCGGAAGAGGCCTGAAGATTTCACTGTCCCGCCGAAATGGGTCCCGTTCGAATCGTCGGTGGCGTTTCGGCTTTTCGAGATTTCTCGTATTTTGGGTGATGTGACGGGCGATGAAGACAATGTTTCGGACACGTTTCGTTTCATGTCGACGATGGAACGTTGTGATATTTTGGCCGTGAGGAGTTGTGAGGAGTTCGAAGCCGAATGGTTAAAGCTCGTGGAGGACATTCACCGGAAGCCCGTTATTCCTGTTGGGCAGCTTCCGACCACGGCTTACAATGGCGGGTAAAATAGTTAGTCTATTAGTTATTTTATCTTATTTAATGTTTGACTTGTTAATTGCAATTTTATTATGTCAAAATGTTAAAATTAAAAAAGTTGTTTTAATTAGCTTTTTAAAAAAGAAATTATACGAAACAATTATCAGTTAACAATTAATTTATTAAACATCTTCTATGTTATCAAGTAGTCATGTCCTCTAACCCAATCAGCTAAGGACTATTTAACGAATAGGGCCAATGTTGAAGATGATGATAGCAAGAACGACGCGTGGGGAGTAATCAAAGGGTGGCTCGACCGGCAAGAACCAGGTTCAGTTGTGTACATTGCGTTCGGAAGCGAGGCAAAACCGAGTCAAGCTGAGCTCACTGAGATCGCACTGGGTTTGGAGCTCTCTGGTTTGTCATTCTTTTGGGTTCTCAGAACAAAACGCGGGGAAGCCGACACTGAGTTGACTCAGCTTCCAGAAGGATTTGAAGAGCGAACCAAAGATCGTGGGATTGTGTGCACGACCTGGGCACCTCAACTCAAGATCCTGAGTCACGACTCGGTGGGAGGTTTCTTGACTCACTCTGGCTGGAGTTCTGTGGTGGAGGCAATACAGTTTGAGAAGCCATTGGTTTTGTTAACTTTCTTGGCGGATCAAGGGTTGAATGCCAGGGTTTTGGAGGAAAAGAAGATGGGTTATTCGATACCACGAGATGACAGAGACGGGTTGTTTACTCGTGACTCGGTGGCACACTCGTTGAAACTTGTGATAGTTGAAGATGGAGGAAAGATTTACAGAGATAAAATTAAGGAGATGAAAGGATTGTTTTGTGACAAAGCTAAGCAAGAGGCTTACGTCGACAATTTATTAATTTTTTTGCACAACCATAAAAAATTGAAGCCATAACAAGGACGGGGTCGGGATTGGATAATTTGTCATTGCTGTTATAAATATTTTATTGATTATGGACATTATTATTAGTGTGTAACGTTTGTAACAGTTATTTACTGGAATAAGATGTGTGATCCATGAAATGGACGACTGTTACAATGTAGTATCTGTTCATAGCTACTTTTTCAATATATTTTTTCCTACATTTTTCTATATTCTCGCTATTCTAACAATAGTGTCAGCCTGCCTTTGACTACCCAAAAGTCATAAAAGCAACATTCACGATGTCTGTGGCGACTGCTACGAAAAGCTTCTTACTTTCCTTTGAATCTGAGAAAACATGGTGATTACATGACAAAACACACTAACTGATTAGCTAGTGAGGTATCTGCGAGAAGCTCTTAATCACCCCCCTTCTTGCGGACCATCCAACCAACTGGCTCCCTCACGAGATACCAGCCAAGAGAATCCCTAGAGGAAGGAGATCGAGAACCCACTCAGGCATATGTCCACCAGACCTTGGTGTCCCTTGGTCCCAGCCGGTCGAACTTCTCCTCAAGATAATGGAGGTCGTCGAACACCAACGTAGATTCCTAAACCCAAGACGAACAACAAGAGGCGAGTCCTAGCCATACTCCTCTCATGAAAACCATGAGCCTCGAACAACTCAGGGGGCCTTGCAGGAGAGACGCTAGAGGGCAATCTCAGTCCATGATCGTTTGAGAACCCCAAATCTACAGTCCAACACCCCATGGCCTGAACAAGGGAAAAGTACGACGGAAAGCCCTAGACGAAGGGTTAAGCTCAACCCTCTGCGGCGAGTCCAAGCCGCCCGAGCAACCAACCCTATGCGGGGATACTACCAATGATAGAACCACATAGAGAGGAAGCCTTATAGGACATAGCAGAAAGTTGCGGCGAAACCCTATATCAAAATCAGGGAGGTCGGGATCGAGAAATAGCTGAGCTCTCGAGAAAGCTAAGGGCCTCCAGGAAAGGATTGAAGTGGGGAAAGACCGACCAACCGTCCGACCCTATTATCTACCAGCCCGTTCACTTTAGAGATACAAGAATATTGGACACTGGCCTAGAGACTTTAAATGCCTAGCGATGCCCACATACAATGGAAGTTATTACCATGCGAGTTCAATTATGCATACTATCAATTCTACTCCCTTAATTCTACTTCCTAATGTGGTAAATAAGGATGCGGGTCAACAAAAAAAAACGCCTACATCAAGAACTTTTGAGAGAAAGTAAAAGTTGTGAGTATAAAATGAGAGTCCACCAAGTATTTTCCCCACCATATTTGGAGAGGTGCTTAGAAATCAAGAAATATAGAAAAGGTAGTAAAGCACTAACATTAGAGGTTTTCAATTAACCAAAATGATTTTAGTTAAACCGTTAATTTAATTAATTTTGTTAGTTTGGTTAGTAATCAAATTACATCAGTTTATTGGTTAATGATTAATTATTTTTTAAAAAAAATAATTATTGGATAATTTTGTGAAAAAATAAAAAATCCACCAAATTAACTGAATTAAAAATAAATAAATAAATAACTAAATAAATATACACACACAATAATTTATAAAATATAGTAATATATTATATAAAATAAAATTTCTATTAATTCAGCTGGTTAATCGAATTAACCAAAATATAGTTTATTTAATTTAATAAATGAAAATTTAGATTTGGCTAATTTGATTATATTTCCAGTTATTATATATGAGTTTTTGGAAGCTTGACTAATATTTTTAAATACATAATTTCACTTTCTAATGTTTAGCAAGCTTCCCTATCTTACCATTTTCAACATATCTTTAAGATTTATATAAGGAAAACACCTTTTTTTAGCACTACTAATTCTATTACAATATAGTATCTATTCATAAATCATAATTACTTTCTCAACCTACAAGCACAAAGAATCAATATCACCTCCACTGAGGCTCGAGCTCGAACCCACCCCTTCTATATGAAAGTGCAACCGGGTACCACTAGACCACAAGGTTTTGGCAAGGAAAACACATTGATCTGCCTAGCATTTTTAGTGAGACTTGTAAGTTTCTATCCAAACTTGAAAGGCTGAACCTTGTCAACAAAATCTTTAAAGTTCTGCTCAAGGTTCCATTTAAGTCTGACTGCTATACTTTAATAGAACCTTTGTTTCACTCAAAGTTCTATTTAAGTGTGATTATGCTCAGCAGAACCGTACCTTTAATTTAAAGTATCATTCAAGGGTTAAAATAAAATAATGCAACAAGCTGGTGAGAAACATTAATCAAAGTGACGTTTTGAAAATCAAATAATTGAGCCTAATCAACTATGTCAATACACTATTTTACTAAACATCAATTTTAGTTGATTAAGGCCCTGTTTGGTAAATGACAGTTAGCTGATTGGATTGACTGTTTGGGTTAGAAGGTATGATTAGTTGATAACATTGGCTGATTGTAGAAAGTTGTTTGATAAATTAGCTGTTAGCTGATAGCTAGCTGTTTGGTATAATTTCTTTTCTCAAAAAATTAATTGAAAAGACTGCTTTGAGTAGCCTTTTGAATTTTAGTATTTTAATTTGGAGTTAAAAAAGCTTATTAACCAAACAATTAATAGTGGTTAAATAAACCAAAATTGGCTGATAGACTCATTATTTACCAAACAGGGCGTAACTCAAACAACTAAATTGGTCAAATATATAAGCTTGAAACTCATTTCCCAAACACTCATATAATGTTTGTTACAATATTTTTCAAAATTTAACCGTTTACATTTTATTTAAAAACTGTAAATTTTCTAAGACTAATTAATTAAGATACCAACGTAACAATGTAAATCTGAAAAATTAACTTATTTTATATCAAAACATATTTATGAATTTTTTAAAAGTCTATTAACCCTTGACCCTTCTATCATGTTTTTTTTTTTTTTTTTTTTTTTTGGTATAATCACTTGCTATATACATACAATGGAAAGAAAATGATACAAAGTTCTTTTAACCGAGGTTTTCTCTTAGCCCTATGATCCTAGCCGGTAAAGAACCACAAGGAGGTAAACCAGCCTAGGTTGAAAAGGATACAAAGTTAATTGCATGATTGCATGTCAATTCCGAAAAATATAAACTATTAGAAAGATAACCCTTGGAGAGCATCATGATTAACACTTGGGCCTTCTATATGAAATCTTCAATATATTTTTTACTTCATGATAATCTTTAATATAATATCCATCCCCAAACACGACAAGAAATGTTATATAAAATGGATAGCTTTAATTAGGAGACTAGTGACAATATTGCTACAAATTACTCAGACTTTTTTTTAAAACTTAATTGCAGTATAGTATTTCCTTGAATTATTGGCTTTTGAGCTAGCTAGTGTTTGCCATGGAGATTAATGGTGAGGGCGGAAAGTCGCTTCATATTGTCATGTTTCCATGGCTAGCTTTTGGCCATATGATCCCATACTTAGAGCTTTCAAAGCTAATTGCTTTAAAAGGTCACAAAGTTTCGTTTGTTTCTACGCCTAGAAACATTGATCGCCTTCCTAAACTCTCTGGGGCTTTGGCTTCTCAAATCAGTTTTGTTAAGCTTCCTTTGCCTCATGTCAAAAACCTTCCAGAAAATGCCGAGGCGACGATCGATGTTCCATATGATAAAGTTAAGTATTTGAAGTTAGCTCATGATGGTCTCCAAGAATCCATGGCAAAGTTTCTAGAAGATTCCTGTCCTGATTGGGTTTTTCTGGATTTTGACGCTTACTGGCTACCTCCTGTTGCATCAAAGCTAGGGGTTTCTACTGCTTACTTTAGCATCTATATTGCAGCTTTTTTGGGGTTTCTTGGACCTTTGCCTTCTTCTTCACTAATGGCTGATTATGATGAGCGGACGAGGCTTGAAGATTTCACTGTCCCGCCGAAATGGGTCCCGTTCGAATCGTCGGTCGCGTTTCGGCTTTTCGAGATTTCTCGTATTTTAGATGGTGTGACGGACGACGATGAAGAGAATGTTTCCGACAAGTTTCGTTTCAATTTGACGATCGAACGTTGTGATATTTTGGCCGTGAGGAGTTGTGAGGAGTTCGAACCCGAATGGTTAAAGCTCGTGGAGGACATTCACCGGAAGCCCGTTATTCCGGTTGGGCAGCTTCCGACCACGGCTTACAATGGTCCCGTTGGGTAAAATAGTTAGCCTATTAATTAATTTTGATTTACTTATTATTATTAGTTGTTTGATTTTGTTAAAAAATCAATATAAATAATATTTGATTAATTGGCTTTTTATTATTCTAAAATGCTAAAATAAAAAAATAAATAACTTTTTTTAATTAGTTTTTTGAGAAAAAATTATACCAAACAACTAATTTACTAAATACTTTTAGGACATATTTGGTAAAGGGGATCCGCCATTTCAACATTTTGACCAAGGTCAAAACGCTGAAAAATTTGTTTGGTAAAATGGCGGTTTGGAGCAGCAATTTGCTCCAAATTGTCGATTTTGCAAACACGGCATATTGCAGCATTTGCAAATGGCGTTTTGAGAAAAGATTTCATTTCCCCAAAATGCCCTTTAACATATAATAATAATAAAAAAATATTTAACTTTCAGTTTGCCCACCAAGTGGCTGGTGGGCAAACTGTTCAATAAATGTGGGATAAGTGGGGAATTTTATTTTTACTTTTATTTTTTATTTTTTAATTATTATTATTATTATTATTATTATATTCTTAAGGTTATTTTACATGTTAACCGTAAATCTAAATAGCTAATTTTACTAAATATTTTTTTATAAACCGCCAACATAATCCGTTAGTCAAACCCATTCGCTATTTGCTAACCGCTAACACAATATGCTAACCGCTATTTGTCAAACAAGGCTTTAATGTTATCAAATAGTAACCTCTAACCGGATCAGTTAACAACCATTTACCAAACAGAGCAAATGTTGAAGATGATGATAGCAAGAACGGCGCGTGGCAAGTAATCAAGGGGTGGCTCGACCGGCGAGCAACAAGTTCGGTTGTCTACATTGCGTTCGGAAGCGAGGCAAAACCGAGTCAAGCTGAGCTCACTGAGATCGCATTGGGTTTGGAGCTCTCTGGTTTACCTTTCTTTTGGGTTCTCAGAACAAAGCGCGGGGAAGCCGACACCGAGTTGACTCAGCTTCCAGAAGGATTTGAAGAGCGAACCAAAGACCGTGGTATTGTGTGCACGAGCTGGGCACCTCAACTCAAGATCCTGAGTCATGACTCGGTGGGAGGTTTCTTGACTCACTCTGGCTGGAGTTCTGTGGTGGAGGCAATTCAGTTTGAGAAGCCATTGGTTTTGTTAACTTTTTTGGCGGATCAAGGGTTGAATGCTAGGGTTTTGGAGGAAAAGAAGATGGCTTATTCGATTCCACGAGATGACAGAGACGGGTGGTTTACCCGTGACTCGGTGGCACACTCGTTGAAACTGGTGATAGTTGAAGAAGGAGGAAAGATTTACAGAGATAAAATTAAGGAGATGAAAGGATTGTTTTGTGACAAAGCTAAGCAAGAGGCTTATGTCGACAATTTATTAAATTTTCTGCACAATCATAAAAAATTGAAACCATAACAAGGATATGGTCGGGTCGGATAATTTGTCATTATATTGTTGTTATAAATATTTTATTGATTATTATGAACATTATGATTAGTGTGTAGCGTTTGTAACAGTTATGTCATTTATTCACTACTGAATGTTGTACTATATATATATTTGAATAAGATGTGTGATTTGAAGGGGCTTGTTTTATTCTTTATTTTTTTTTTCTCTTACTCTTTATTTACATTTTTCTTTGATTCACATGTTTGAGCTAACATGCTAATTACAACATGTTATCAGCACACTCTATATGTGTGTGCGCGTGTGCACAAAGCAAATTTGGCATGATTAACTAATATAATCTTGCCAAGCACCTTGTGCTCAATTGGCATGTAGTGGCAACCCTCAGATGGGAGGTCATGAGTTCGAGTCTCAGTGGAGGAGATTTCGAAATTGACTCTTTGTGCTTCAGGTTGAGAAAAGTAAATAATTTATACAATTGTATATCGATCTAAATATTCTTAACATATTATAGCAAATCCATTCTGTGCAACGCACGGGCGAAAATACTAGTAGAACTAAAAGGAATAAATTTCAATAAATTAGTATGGATCTATAAACGTTGAATCACAAAGTCTATTATAAACTTACCAAATATGGACCTATTATTTAAATAATGATCTAGAGTGGTTTTGATTGTGCTACATTTAAAGCTTAGAAAATATTTAGAAACAAAACTAAAGGTTTTCGAACATCTATTTACACTATTTATGATAACAAACAAAAGTTTTAAATATATCATCAAAGTAGATAATGAAACAAAACTCATATATCAATACAAAATTTTAAAATAAGAATGCAAAGAATAAATTATTGTTGTCGTGGGGCCCAGTAAATTATTGTTGTAGTGGGGCCTCGTAAATTATCAATATAGGGTGGTTGAAGATGATAGTTGTTGATTTCTTCTTTCGACAAAGAGTAATTCTATCTGAACTCCCAAATCCTACTCTCATTTTTTATTCTTAGTAGGGGGGTTATAATGTTTATCTATTCTTGTTTTTCTTCCTTCAATCAAATTTGAACACAAGTGAAAGTAAAAGTTGTGAGTATGATTTTGAAACTACATGAAGTATAATATTTTTGGTTGAGAAATTTAACATGCTGAGATGACAAATTGACAAATCCAAACGATGCAATATTGATCAATAATGTTTCTCGTTATATTGAGTTTATCTCATCAGCACTTTTTTTGTCTCTCTATTTTTAGAAAGAAATCAATTTCAATTTCTGTTGATAATTAAAGAAATAATCTTATTGTTTCTCGTGATCAGATCGAGTTTCATGTTCTTACCCAGAAAACATTAGAGACAAGCTACTGGAGATTGAGAGAGTGTTAATGGGCAAATTATACCATGCACCACGGTGCACATAGCAATGTGCACCATGTACCTAAACGACGTCGTTTTGAGCATTGTAAACTAATTGTTCGTTTTTTTGGAAATCACGTTTTCCGTTTCGCGCGGTCTCTGTATTTATGTTAATATTCTGTGTATTCCAGGCAATATTCTGTGTATTCTAGGCAACCGTTCTGTGTATCCTAGGCAATCGTTATGTGTATTCATGTTAGTAACTCATGTTGTGATGTGTTTGTGCATTCGAATGTTTAGGAGGATGAATTCTGTGTATTTTGTGTCAATATTATGTGTATTCATATTATTAACACATGTTGTGATGTGTTTGTGCATTCGAATGTTAGGAGGATGGGTTTTGTGTATTTTGTGTCAATATTCTGTGTATTCTAGGCAAACATTCTGTGTATTCTAGGCAAACGTTCTGTGTATTCTATATAATGATTATGTGTATTATAGATAATGAATTCCCTGGAGTCATTCGCGTCCACTAACATCTGTGTATTTTATGTCAATATTCTGTGTATTCTGGGCAAACATTCTGTGTATTCTAGGCAAACATTCTGTGTATTATAGATAATGATTATGTGTATTATAGATAATGAATTCTCTGGAGTCACTCGCGTTCGCGTCCAATAACACCAAAACGACGTCGTTTTACATACGTGGTGCACATTGCTATGTGTACCGTGGTGCAGGGTATAACGATTGGTGTTAATGGCTAATCAAAAGGATAGCCTTTAGTTGGTCCGGGTCACCCCTATTTCCCTCCCAAAATAAAAAAATAAAAAAATTAATCTTATTAAAAAGTAAAAGTTACTATAGACTATATAATACTACGTAGTATTATGTAATTATTGTTACTTTTATGATTTGTTTTAAAAATTTTCGAATAATGTAAAATTTGAAAATGCTTCCCGCCATTATAAAAATCACACAATTTTTGTCACTTCATGATGTGACTATTTTTATATGGTTAGATTTTTATTATTATTTTTATTTCAAATGTCAACTTATTAAAAATAGTTACACATCATCAAGAGTAATAAAAAATAGATTAATTTTTGCAATGACATATATCATTAACCTGTAAAATTATATGTTCCAAAAATTGTATTTTAACTAAATCTAAAATATTAAATATTTTAATTATTAAATATTATATTTCATACGCTTCTTTATTTTAATGTCGAATATTAAATATTAAATAGTATATGTTACATATTTTTTAAAATTTTATATGGTATATTTTATCTATTTAATTTTTTATATTTTATATTCTTTTGTATTTTAAATATTAAATTCTGAATATTATATTTTGTATTTTACTTTTGTTTAAATTTTAAATTGAAATAAGATTCAAATTAACTATTGAACTACATCTAAAAGTGCAATTATGAGAGAGAGAAGCCAAAGAACTTGTAGTCAAGTGACATCCGGTGTCTCGATTAACACTCTCACATGGATGATGGAGTGGGTGCGAGCCTCACTGGAGGAAATTGTTGACTCGTTGTGCTTCAATAGGTTGAGAAAAGTAGTCAGGAAGTCAAGCCTAGAATATCAGAGTTAACCCATGCCGACAATATTGTTATAAATTACTCTTGTCGTATAGAATTTCCTTGAACTAGCTAGCTAGTGTTTTACCATGGCGATTAATGGTCAAGGCGGAAAGCTTCATATTGTCATGTTTCCAGTGTTATTTTACTAGCCAGAAGTCAAGTTGACCTGTAATAACATGTCACAAATAGGTCAGAGGCTTATTTGTTCTAAAATAACAAGTTTGAGGGCTTAATTGGAGGTTTTTGAAGTTGGGCCTAATTGCACAAATGAGTATAGTTTGAGGGTCTATTTCACCCTTATGGGCCTTATCCCTATTTTTTAAAAAATTTTATATGGTATATGTTATTTAATTTTTATATTTTATATGATTCTGTATTTTAAATATTAAATTCTGAATATTATATTCTGTATTTTACATATATTTAAATTTTAGATTCAAATAAGAATCAAACTAACTATTGAACTACATATAAAAGTGCAACTATGATATCCAACTTTAAAAAAAAGTGTAATTGACTTGCTGAAACAAGTGAAATCTGTGCAACTAAATCAAATGTGACGGGTAGTCTGTTGGTTCTTATATCGTGGACCGCGGTCCACAATGCATTGTGGACCGTGGTCGCAAAACGACGTCGTTTCAGTAAATGAGAAACAGAACTCGTAATTGACACTACAGTTCATCTCAAAAGATACTGCCTTACATTTGTTTTGATATTATCAAATGAAACTGTAGTTATATCGAAATGTAACTGTAGTTGTGTTGAAATGTAACTACAGTGTATATGAACTGATACTGAATAACAGTTTCACATTTGTGTTTTATATTATCGAATGAAACTGTAGTTATATCGAAATGTAACTGTAGTTGTGTTGAAATGTAACTGCAGTGTATATGAACTGATACTGAATAACAGTTTCACATTTGTGTTTTTATATTATCGAATGAAACTGTAGTAGTTATATCAAAATGTAACTGTAGTTGTGTTGAAATGTAACTGAAGTTGTGTTGAAATGTAACTGCAGTGTATATGAACTGAAAGTGAGTGGCGCGAATTCATCCGCCTGTTTTCATTAATCAAAACGACGTCGTTTTGATGCGCGGTCCACAATACATTGTGGACCACGGTCCTAGATATAATTTGCGGTAGTCTGGTACTCCAGTTAAAGTGATGAGGTAGCAAGAAAACTAATTAAATTAATTTAAAATAAGTTAAAAGGGAAATTATATATTATTCAATTTGCAATTTGCATATATAGAATAATACAAAGGAGTTGGAACTTCCAGCTACAAGCAGACAAGTGGAGGCGTGTGGAGCAATGCATATTATATATGCCCATTTTATTTAATCAAATTAATGGCTTACGAATTACGATTTGCAGAGAATTGGATCAGCTAGCCATCCATGGAGATTCTTTGGGGGCCATATTTTATGTTTTTTTATGGCAGTGAAGATAATGTAATAAATTGTCCACATAACCATCTTGCTTGGTCTGGTCACAGAACAATCCTTTCATTTCTTTGATTTTTTGTCTGTAAACATTCCCTTCTTTTTCGACCACCACTAACCTCAATGACTCGGCCACTGATTCACTCGTGAATCGCCCGTCTCGTTCATCTCGCGGCACAGAGTAGCCCATTTTTTTCTCCTCAAGAACCCTAGCGTTTAGCCCCTGGTCTGCCAAGAAGGTTAGGAGAATTAATGGCTTCTCGAACTGTATTGCCTCGACGACTGAGCTCCAACCGGAGTGAGTCAAGAACCCGCCCACTGAGTCGTGACTCAGTATCTTGAGTTGCGGTGCCCAACTCGTGCACACAATGCCGCGCCCTTTGGTGCGCTCTTCGAAGCCTTCTGGGAGGTGGATCGGGACTGGGTCGGATTCTCCGCGTCGGGTTCTTAGAACCCAGAAGAAGGGAAACCCGGAGAGCTCTAATCCGAGTGCGATCTCGGTGAGTTCAGTTTGACTCGGTTTCGCCTCGCTCCCGAATGCCACGAAGATAACGGTTCCGGTTGCTTGTTTGTCAAGCCATGATTTTATATCTTTCCATGCAGCATCATCTGTGGGTTCTTCGTAAACCGTCGTGGGAAGTTGCCCGACCGGGAAAAACGGCTTCTCGTGAATATTCTCCAGGAACCTTAACCATTCGGAATCGAACTCCGAGCAGCCCCTCACGGCCACAATATCGCTCCGTTCTATGCTCGAAAGTATCCGGAAAATATCCGAAACGTTATCGTCCTCCTCCGTCACGCCGTCGAAGATGCGTAAAATCTCGAAAAGCCGGTAGGCAACGGTTGATTTGAACGGGATCCACTTGGGCGGAACGATGAAATCTTCCGGTTTCGTCAACTCTGCAAAATCAACTAATCGGCCGAAGAAAGCCAACGCCGGGGGAGTGAAGATACAAAAATAAGCCGTGGAAACACTGAGCTTTGACGCAACAGAAGCCACCCAGTAAGAGTCGAAATCGTGCAAAATCCAATCCGGGGAAGACTCTTCAAGAAACTTAGCCATGGTTTCCACCTGGAGACTATCACGAGCTAGCTTAAGGTACTTCACTTTATTGTACGGCAAGTCGATGGTTGCCTCTGCATTTTCCGGCAAGTTTTGGTGGGGCGGCAAAGGGAGCTTGACGAAGTGGATAAGGGAAGCGAGATTTGGTGGGAGTTTGGGGAGGCGATCGATGTTTCTTGGAGTAGAAACGAAAGAGACTCTGTGACCTCTGGAAGCAATATGCTTGGAGAGCTCTAAATATGGAATCATGTGGCCAAAGGCCAGCCATGGGAACATCATAATGTGAAGCTTATTGCTACCCTCGTGATCCGCCATGGCTCAACTAACCTCTCTCTCTCTCAAATTTCTGCGTTTTAATTTGATCTGATCTGGCTGGCATGCCCATATATATATAACAATAGAACCTTACTATATAACTTTGTTTAATTTAACCCTTTTATTCTAATCAGTTTGTCCCTTATACTTTTTTTTAATATATCAAGTATCAACGAAGGGAAACTAATACTACCTCCGTCAATGGTTGTCTGATTCGTTTAACCAGGCTTGATTGAAGTGAAGTTATTTTTAATCAAAATTTTTATAATATTAAGTTTAACATTAATATATAAAATTTATATATTTAGAAACTACATTAAAAGTACTATTAAACACAAAAAATTAAATTTAAAAATAATAAAAAATTATTAAAGAAAATAAGCAATGAAGAAATGGTTGGTTTAACCAATGAATAGTAAATAGGACAGGTAAAATCGGATAGAGTGAGTATATCATATCATTAATAAATAGAAAACAAATCACCAACACAAGAGTCATTGCACTCGGATTTTTTGAGAATACCAATCAGTGCATTTAAGCACCGGTACGGTCCTGCCGAATGGCTAAGAAGTCTTGCGATGGACCTTATGGACCTCCTCTTGCGTCTCTTTTGTACGACAAGAAGTCATGTGAGGACCGATGTACAGTACAGTCTACAATGTACAGCTTGCAGAGTCCTTCTACAGGTACTCCCTAGCTTTACTCCCCAAACAAACTCTCTACGTGTAATTGCTTTTTATTAAAAATGAAAATAATTTCTGTGGTTTAGATTAAACCATTTATTTTACTCCTTTTCAACCTCATTTTCTCTCTCTTCTTTATCTCTTCCCTTCACTTCTCTCTGGCACTGTTTCTTCTCGTCTATTCCTCTTCCCCTCCTCCATTTTCTTTCATTTCTTCTCCGAATGTTCCTCTCTCTTATGGCCCATCAAATTCGATCCCACCCCGCGTTGACCTGTTCTATAGGGATTTTGAAGAAACTTAAACGCAGTGCACGTCTTCTTCCCAGATCGACGCAAACATGGATGTTAACCGTAAATCGATTAGGAATCAGGTGGATCTTTCAATCGCCTCTCAAGCTCTGAAAGGGAGAAATGGAGTGTTTTCACCTCTCAAGCTCATTCTTTTTTCTTTTCGCCTCTCAAACTCTGAAAGGAAGAAAGGGAGAAAAGCAGTGAAATGACCCAGTAAGAAACCAAACCAAACCAAAAAAAAATAATATTAAAAAAATACTGATGTGACCCTGCCAGCTCAGGGAGTTTATATTTGGAGTATACAATTCGCACATTGTAGAGTTTCCCCAGCTTGCATTGTCTAAAGAAAATATTATTCTTTCTCTTAACTTTTATTCACTCTCACAAAATTTTAATATTGACATTTTTATTAAGATTTACATAATAAAAATAACTAATCATCAGTTGTCATAGCATGGAGCAAAAATAAGAGAGTACAGTAGAAATATGTATGTAGTACATGTAATAGAACTCTTGTAAGAATGACAAATTATGTCGTAAATATGGTGTAAGTGCAAAAAATAATGCACATTAGTATTGGCATAATTATTTGATAAACCTTAGGTTAGTTTATTTTATTTTAGTCTTAGGTTGACATGTTCAAAGCTCCTGGATCCCAACAAAAGCTGATTTGTTTTATCAAGGTTTATGGGTTTGTTTTAAAATGTGTGGACATTATCTTTTCAAGGGAGAATATTAAGCTAATGGTTTTAAATGAGTGGATAAGTATCTTTTCAAGGGAGATTTTCAAGCTAATGGTTGGGAAAGTTGGTTACGTGGCTTACTATTTAAAGGAAGGTTTATGAAGCTTCATTTGGCAACTTTACTATTGAGTTTTACAAGACACATTGAGCTAAGAGTTTTCTAACACTGTTCCAGCAGAATTCTTGGTATTCCTACTCGGTTCTTTGTGCATGATCTGGTGCTGATTCAGCGTGTTGAGGCTGTACGAATCCAATCACGTGAAGATGTTTTGAAGATTATTTTGTTGAATGTTGATGTAGTAGGTTTTGGACCTTGTGTATGTTTAGCATTTCATCTCCATGTAATATAATCTTGGCAAACATCTAGTGGATTGGGCTGTTGTGGGTGCCCCGCAGGCGTAGGAGATTTGGCTCCGAACTGCGTAATCATTTGTTGTGTCCTGGTTTTATTCTTTTTATCTTTCATCTTTTTATGTTTAAATCGAACTAATTAAAGGTTAAGATAATCTGTTTTAAAATCAAGTAGAACTTTAAGTTTTCGTACATTCAAGATTCACGATCACAATTTCATATGGTCCACCACCTTATATGGTAGACCTTGATTTAAAAGTAAATTGTTTTATGCTGAGCATTAAGTATTAATTAATGTGTCATGTTTAATTGGGCTCTCTACGTCCTATTTTTGTTTGTCTGGTTCGATTAACGAGGCTTTACTGAGATTATTTTTAATTCAAATTTTTATAATATTACGTTTAGTATTAGTATATAAAATTTATATATTTAGAAATTACATTAAAAGTACTATTAAACATAAAAAATGAATTAAAAATAATTACAAATTAGTAAAGAAAATAAGTAATGCACATATAAAAGTACTATTTTTATATGGTTAGATTTTAATTTTTATTTATTTTTTATTTCAAATATCAACTTATTAAAAATTATTACACATTAAGAGTAATAAAAAATAGATTAATTTTTGTAATGACATCTATCATGAACCTGTAAAATTATATGTTCCAAACATTGTATTTTAACTAAATCTAAAATATTAAATATTTTAATTATTAAATATTATATTTTACACTCTTTTTTATTTTAATGTCGAATATTAAATATCAAATAGTATATGGTATATGTTATTTAATATTTATATTTTATATTATTTTGTATTTTAAATATTAAATTCTGAATATTATATTTTGTATTTTACTTAGGTTTAAATTTTAGATTGAAATAAGAATCATATTAACTATTGAACTACATATAAAATTATAACTATGACATCGAACTTTAAAATAAAATGTAATTGACTTGTTGAAACAAGTCAAATCTGTGTAATTAAATCAAATGTGACTAGAAGTCCAATTAAAGTGATGAGGTAGCAATAAAACTAATTAAATTAATTTAAAATAAGTTAAAAGGGAAATTATATATTATTCAATTTGCATATTGCATATATAGAATAATATAATACAAAGGAGTTGGAACTTCCAGCTACCTGCAGACAAGTGGAGGCGTGGAGCAATGCCATATTACATATGCCCATTTTATTTAATCAAATTAAACTACGGAGCAATAAAATATTATAATATATATGTTCATTTTATTTAATCAAAATTAATGGCTTACGAATTACGATTTGCACTTTTGCAGAGAATTGGATCAATTAATAATGCAGCTAGCTTAGCCATCCATGGAGATTCTTTGGGTGCCATATTCTATGCTTTTTCTATGGCAGTGAAGATAATGTAATAAATTGTCCACATAACCATCTTGCTTGGTCTGGTCACGGAACAATCCTTTCATTTCTTTGATTTTTTGTCTGTAAATATTCCCTTCTTTTTCGACCACCACTAACCTCAATGACTCGGCCACTGACTCACTCGTGAATCGCCCGTCTCGTTCGTCTCGCGGCACGGAGTAGCCCATTTTTTTCTCCTCAAGAACCCTAGCGTTTAGCCCCTGGTCTGCCAAGAAGGTTAGCAGAACTAATGGCTTCTCGAACTGTATTGCCTCGACGACTGAGCTCCAACCGGAGTGAGTCAAGAACCCGCCCACTGAGTCGTGACTCAGTATGTTGAGTTGCGGTGCCCAACTCGTGCACACAATGCCGCGCCCTTTGGTGCGGTGTTCGAAGCCTTCTGGGAGGTGGATCGGGTCTGGGTCGGATTCTCCGCGTCGGGTTCTTAGGACCCAGAAGAAGGGGAACCCGGAGAGCTCTAGTCCGAGTGCGATCTCGGTGAGTTCGGTTTGACTCGGTTTCGCCTCGCTCCCGAATGCCACGTAGATTACTCTTCCGGTTGCTTGTTTGTCAAGCCACGCTTTAATATCTTTCCATGCATCATCTGTGGGTTCTTCGTGACCCGTCGTGGGGAGCTGCCCGACCGGGAAAAACGGTTTCCGGTGAATATTCTCAAGGACTTTTAACCATTCGGAATCGAACTCCGAGCAGCCCCTCACGGCCACGATATCACTCCGTTCTATGCTCGAAATCAACCGGAAAATATCCGAAACGTTATCGTCCTCCTCCGTCACGGCGTCGAAGATGCGTAAAATCTCGAAAAGCCGGAAGGCGACGGTAGTTTTAAACGGGACCCACTTTGGCGGAACGATGAAATCTTCCGGTTTCGTCATCTCCGCAAAATCAACCAATCGGCCGAAGAAAGCCAACGTCGGGGGAGTAAAAATACTTAAAAACGCCGTGGAAACACCGAGCTTTGACGCAACAGAACCCACCCAGTAAGAATCAAAATCGTGTAAAATCCAATCCGGGGAAGACTCTTCAAGGAGCTTAGCCATGGTTTCCTGAAGACTATCACGAGCTAGCTTAAGGTATTTCACTTTATCGTACGGCAAATAGATGGTTGCCTCTGCATTTTCCGGCAAGTTTTGGTGGGCCGGCAAAGGGAGCTTGACGAAGTGGATAAAGGAAGCGAGATTTGGGGGGAGTTTGGGGAGGCGATTGATATTTCTGGGAGTAGAAACAAAAGAGACTTTGTGACCTCTGGAAGCAATATGCTTGGAGAGCTCTAAATATGGAATCATGTGGCCAAAGGCCAGCCATGGGAACATCATAATGTGAAGCTTATTGCTACCCTCGTGATCCGCCATGGCTCAACTAACCTCTCTCTCTCTCAAATTTCTGCGTTTTAATTTGATCTGGCATGCCCATATATATAACAGTAGAACCTTACTATACTAATAGGGTCAGGTCCTTACTATATATAACTTTGTTTAATTTAAGTATGTAACCCTTTTATTAAGATTCTAATCATTTTGTCCCTTATGGTTTTTGTTTTTTTTGAGTTCAATTGACTCGGTTACAATGTAGTATCTGTTCATAGCTATTTTCTGAACCTATTGAAGCACAAAGAGTCAACAGATGCCTCCACTGAGGCTCGAATCCACTCCCTTCCACATGATAGTGTACACCGGATGCCGCTTGACCACAAGGACTTTGGCTCCCTTATGCTTTTTTTAATCAACCAAGAGAAACTATATATATCATATCATTAATAAATAGAAAACAAATCACCAATACAAGATTCACTGCACGTGAGGCACATGCATGATGCACAAGGATTTAGAGATTCGTACAAATGAGGCCAATAATGTTGATTTTGCAATTAAAGCAGTAGAAGGCATATAAACACAACCACTCAAATAGCAAGAAAAGATGCAAAGAAGAGCGATAAGCTAAAGAATACTCTATTACCTTTTCTTTTTTTTTTTTTGAACCAAATACTCTATTACCTTGATAAAGCTGAAAATCAAACCCTAAACGCCCCTTTTAGGGACTATTTATACGTGCATATTCTACGAAGATTATTAGCCCTTGTCTGCGTACCCATTATCTACCACGTCTTTCAAGTATTTGCAGGATCTTTTTGGGAGAAGAAAACAATTCAACTTTACCCATATCAATCAATTATTTTAATTTTAAAAACCAATCATTGGATTTAAGCACCGGTCCTGGCGAATGGCTAGCTAAGAAAGTAAGAAGTCTTGCATCTAATGGCGATGGACCACCTCTTGCATCTCTTTTTTTACGACAAGAAGTCTCGTGATTCTTGTGAGACACAATGTACTGCTTGCATTGTACAATTATATTGCAAAAAATAAAATATTATTCGTACTCTCGACTTTTACACCATCTTACACAATTTTATATTGATATTTTTATTGAAATTTACAGAATGAACATAAATAACCATTAATTGTTATATCAGAAAGTAAAAGTGAGGGAGTATAGTAGAAATATGTAGTACATGTAATAGAACTCTTAGGGGTGGAGGTTTTGCACTTCGGTTCAAATTTTTCGATTTCAGTTAAAAAATTAAACCATTCGATTTAACATTAGAGTTTGGTTCGGTTTGAACGGTTCGATTTCGATTTAGATTTAACTTGTTTGGACATGGTATAGGATCCGTACGAGACTATGGGCATACTTCCAACGTACAAGTACAGGCAAAAAGTTTAACATCCGAGATTAGGCGCGCACGATACCATGATTCGTGAAAGGAGTTCATGTACAAGCCAAGTATGGTCGTACTTCTACAGTGCCAGTGTCAGTTTAGTAAAGTATAAATGACTTGGTGGTGGGATTAATTATGGAGAATCTAGATTTTTACACTTTGTTTAGACCTGTACTTTAAATTTCAAAGAAAGATCCTTCCTAGGTGATGGGGAATATCCTTCGGGTACCGTACATAAGGTCGGCAACCTAAATAAGGTCGGACCGATCTCAATGCCTTGGGGATGTATGCATTCTTTTCTTAAAGCTTAGAAGGATCTTATGCCACGTGTACGATCATAGCGCGGAAACAAAGTACTTTAGTGCATGTTTTCCACGTGCCCAACATGCCAAGCGTACGGAATTTGTTCCCCACCGACCTTATAAATACCCGCATTTAATGCAAGGACAAGACTTTTGGACTGATCCTCCCGAGATGTCCCCATATTACCCGATCACCCACTTCTAATGCACTTTCCGATCACTCAAGGACTATTTGTATATCTTTTGTACTCCCTGACCGTATAGTATTCGGTACTTGAGCCCGTATTAACACTATCACTAGGCTAGGGTTCTTGGAGTGACTTGACACATTGATCTAAGGATTGTGGGAGGATTCCAACTACAATTGATTAAAGTTAAGTTTGCTCATTTCATTCAATTGCAATTTACTTTTATTTCCAATGCTACCATTGATTCTTCATTCTAGCTATACAATTGTACCGTGCCAATATCAAGCTAATTCTTTAAAAATTAAGATTATGTTTAGTTGTTAGGATGCTAGAATATTTTGATTGCAATTAGGAAGTGATTTGATGCATAGATTTGAATTCTTCATCCAGCAGGATCATAGTTTAGCCTGAGATGAATGTAGTAGTGGAGTGCAATTGACAAAGTGCCCATGAAATTAAAAAGGAGTTCCAGGAGTGATAACATTTGAATCAAAAGCTTGTGATTCCTGCTTGATTGGGGGGAATATCTACAAATGCAATATCTCAAGCTCCGATATGATCCTCTCGCAACCTTTCCTCTTCAGCTGCCTACAAATGCAATTTCAGTAACTAGATCCTAAACTAATTTAAGTTTTTATTTTAAATTTCATGTCAATATCTCAAACTCCGATCGTCGTCGCAGATCTAAAGCTAGAAGGAGGAAGAAGGTCATCGCAGATCCGAAGCTAGAAGAAGGAAGAAGATCGTCGCAGATCCGAAGCTCAAAGCTTGAAGTTGTCACCGCCATTGTTCGCCTTACGTTCATCGCAGATCCGAAGGAGGATGAATGAGGAAGCAAAGTGTGTATCCTAACCAGCAGGAATGAGGAAGCTAAGTACTTAATATTTCTTCGAGAATGAGGAAGCTAAGAGCTAAGGAGAAAACTACTTAGAAAATAATTCTTCAAGAATTCTATCTATACTTACACTATACAATTCTTGACTAAGGTGTCAAGAAGTATATAGTCATTTTGAAAAATAAATTATTTAAATACGCGTAACACTACCAGTATTGACAATAAAGGTAAAGGCGCATAATTATATTGTCTTCATATAAAAAATAAAAATATGCGTAACAATAGGCGTTTATAACATATTAGTTTTTTTGGTAAATTTTATAACATATTATTTGTAAAGACACGTAAAGTGTTTAAAATATTTACAAAATAAAGGAGCAATTTTTCTCTTACTTTAGGCATCTTTAATTGTAAGTAAAGAAGTCATTACTTAATTTTTATTTTTATTTTTTTGGATTACAAATATATTATACAATGGTATTTTAGTTTTAATAATTGATATTTTTACGTGCATTGAAAGAGGAAGCACAAAGAATCAACCCACTCCTATTCATGTGATAGTGTAAATCGGGACACCCGGTGTCGCTAGACAACGTCTTTGGCATAAGGGTTTTTGTTATACAAAATTGTAATAAATAATGAGTGAAACATGGGAACATATACTTGCGCACAAGGAAAAGTGGTGTGTCTATTAAGTTCCTTTTAATGATTTGTCATCCAGTATACATGATTGTGGACTTTTACTATTTTCTTTTTATTAAACTAATCATCTAATGAGATCAATATCTTGAGCAAATATGATAGATAAATAATTACTTAGATTGATCAGGTATTATTATTATTTTATTAATATTGTAATTTAAAACATAGATAATTCTAACTTTGATCCATTTTTTTTTTTAATTTAGTTCTCAACTAATAATTTAAACTAATGTTACTATCAATTGTAGTGATTGCAACAATTTAATCATTCACTATTATTTTTTTTTCTTATTTTTCATAAATTATGGTGTTGAGGATGCGCTATTGGTAGATTAAAGTGTTCTGTCGTGTGTCAGAACTGTCTCAGAAGGATGTCTGATCTGTTGTAAGGCACCGGACTTGACTCTCTCTTAGATACAAAAAAAAAAACATAAATTACTAGCTACATCGCACTTCCCACTAGATTTATCCATTATTAATTCATTCTTTAACTCTATTCAAAAAATTTTCAATACGTTCGATTGTTTCAACAGTTCAATAAGGATCCACACTTTAAATTCCATTTCTGAATTTGATTATTAGAAACAATTCTAATATTTGAAAGTGTACATTTATTCAAAAAAAAAAAGAATTGTATATTAGTGTTGAAATTAATTATTTAAAAATTATATTATGAAAAGTCTAAAAAAAACAATAGAAGGAAGAGCATGACTAATTGATATTATTTTAAGTAAAAAAAAAAAATACTACGGAGTATAATCAAATGAAGAAATACTACGGAGTATACAACTCCCTTTACACTTGAGAGTTAAATATGTTAGTAGTCATTTGTTCACCTCTAGCTGTTGTTTGAAAAGAATGTAGTTATTTACTGTTCCTTGAGGTGCTGCTTCTGTCTTTGCATTTTTCTTCTTTTCTGGTGGTGGAAAATATTGGCTAGGAGTTTAAGTAACTTGAAATTGGTCTGTTTGGGTGAGTTTGAAATGATTTGCTTGTAGGTTAAAATTTCCGTATTATCATGACGACATGAGAACCTTAAGATGATGCACATCTTTAATGTGTTTGGAGTTTTCTGTTGACTTATAAAATGTTGTTCTATTTTATGGTGAGGTGCTAGCAGTCTGTATTCCATCTTATGACTTGGAAAGTTTTCAGTTTATGAGATGCTGAAAGATAACTTTAACTTCCTACAGATTGTTGGAGAGTATGTAAATGTAAAAACCGCCCTTTATCAAGTTACTGGTAAGCTGAGGGAGAATTTCTTCTTCAGTTTGGCCTCTAAGGGTGTAGCACGTAGGCATTGTCCTTTCTCTTCAATGCCTGAAAGCAGCCTCAGTGAAATATGGAGAAATTCATCTGCTGTCCAAACAGATCTTGTGCCCAAGCCAGGTGGTCCGCATATATGGCTGCATAAAAAACAGGTAGAACACAGCTTTTTAGTTGGCTTTGTGGAGTTGTCTCTGCTTCGATCTTTCTAAGTAGTGTATATTACCCTACAAGGACTTAAATAGGAGGTTTTAATCTGCAGGTTAAGGACAGAGTGAATGACACGACAAATAAAGATGGTTCAGGAGGCTGGAATAATTCTCGTGGTGCACTTGAACATGGAAGGTTTGTATTGCACCATAGGCTTATTAATGCTTGCCATCTTTCTCTATCCTGTTTCTTTTCTGTGGGTGGGCCATGGGTTTGGGGGCGGGGACTGAAATGAGTCCAAATAAAATTACAAAGGAAATAAACAACACCAAGCTGCATATTAAGTAAATGAAACTAAATGAATTTCAGTTTCTATCACTTGGGACCAAATTGCTTCTTAGTAAGTGATTGAGATTCTCTTTCAGTCTGCATGACAGGTTAGATGCAAATGGAGTAGCTGACACAACTGTGGAAATCATGGTTCCAGGACAAAAATTTGGTAGCATCTACGGTGAAGACGGTACTAATCTCAATCGATTGAAAGAGGTAAAAGACTACAAGCCCAATTCCATTCCTGCTAAATGGAATAACAATATCATAGAATGGAAGAAGAGAGAATGAAACTAAATGAATTTCAGTTTAACTGTCAAGGGAGATAATCTTTTAGTGTGCATTGTTCTGTTGTTTTCCTATAACTTAACTACTAAGAATGCTTGAATGTCACTAATAAGTTTCTCTTGATGGCATTTGTTTTGCAATTATTAAAATTTAGATCTCGGGTACAAAGGTCACACTTGAAGATCCACATCCTGGTGAGAACAATGGAAAGGTGATCATAACGGGGACACCTGAACGAATACAAATTGCACGGAGTCTTCTTCAAGCCTTCATCCGTGTTTAACCATCGCCAATAAATTGAACCATTATAATGCATTCTATCACCTGTAAGTATGTGTCATGTGTCAATATGGATTGGTCTTTGACTTGTTTACTATAGACTTTGTTTTGGGGGCAAATTCATCGTGCAGATGTTACCCCTTTGGTGATCTCAGTTTAACACTCCGGAGTTTCCACCAAAACTTTTGTTTGAGCTATAGTTACAAGCAGGAGAATGTAGCGTCTAGGAAAGATTTAACCTTTTTTTCCCCTAGTCCTCTGCAATAGGGTAATGCTGGGTTTGTATGCAATATTTTCAGTTTGACATGTTACATTTTATGCTTTAAAAGAAAATATATTTCAATGGTGCTAGATCAGAGAACTGCCCTCATTTTCAGTGTTTCCCATTTGATGAATGCTCCTCATGTTTGTCACGGAGTTATTTGTTGTTTGTGAATAATATCATCAATTACATAGTAATGTGCTTCGAGGTCTAGTATACAAGACAACATATCATTTACACTCCATAAACCATAACCCACTGGGAAAAGTAATTGAAAGAAATAATTAGCAACACAATATAACTGCAGCTACTTGCTGGGTTCACAAAGAACTCATAAACATACAGACAACAGATAATCATGCCCTCAACAGTTTTGTCTCTGGTTCTTCGCAGGTCAAAAAAGGAACTAATTCAAAACCTATAGGAGGGGAATAAATATAAAGAATAGAGAGCAGATGAGAGAAGAAACTGTTATGAGGTTATATACAATTTATAAACTGATCCACCAACCTCCTGATTCCTGAGTATATGCGAGTCAAGTTTATGATGAAAAGTTGCAGTTAATACTTGAGCACGCGGTGGCGCAACCACAGTTCATACATGACCATATGAAAAGCATCATATTTGACAGGAGGTGAATTCCACTGGTAATGTTTCTGGATCTGAAGCAAGTAAGAAACAATTGAAAATTGTCAGTCATTAGGTCATTGGTCCAAACATTTAAGCAAAATTTCAATTTAGTCCTAAATATTTCACAAGTTTCAATTTGATCCTTGGTCAAAACCAATGGTCATACATTCAAAGATCAAATTAAAACTACTAAAACAAATAGGCCGACATTGAAACTTAAATTTGTGGGACGAAAAGAAATTTTAATTGATGATTATTAAAATTGTAGTGATATTTGTTACTAATATTTGTGCATTACAGGATTCCCCCACAGGAATACATTCCCTACTCCAAGTCCCAGCACATGCAAGGCAAATTATGAGACTAAACACACTGAAAGTAGTACCTACCTTGACTAAATTGTAATGCAGAGTCACAAACTCTTCTTGAGTTATGCTCTTGAGAATTTTCTTTAGCTCATATACATCCTTCTCCCTGACTATGACGGCAAATTTACGCCAATCGAGAATGTCATTGAATGGCAAGTCATAATAATTAGAGAGTATCACTGCAAGAAAGCCCGATATTAGAAGCAATCATGATATGGATTATACACTTAAAACAACCATACAAAATGGCAAATTGTGAATTTTTTTCTCTAAACCCAAGTACCAATAGGCAACAGGAAATCAGGAATGTAATCAAAATTCTAAAATTGGTCAACCTATCTTGAGTTTCATAGCACAATCACACTAGATATACTCTGTTCTGTTAAGATGGAGCTCTAAATTAAGCAAATAGCACAAGTAGAATTTCAGAGCCAGGAAAGCTGAATTTCTTTTCCATGTAAACCCATCTAAAGGTGTTTTAGGAGGCGAAAACCAACATTTTTTTTGGGATATAAAAGTTGCACCAAGGCACCAATAGCATGGCTGGGGCTGCCAATAGAGGCGCACTCATAGCTCACTAATCCCCAATGACAATAACCAACAAGTACGAACCCACTGTAAAACTTCAAGGCATGAATACAGATTCTAAACTAGCTTTCAGAACAGTCAACAAGCCTTTCCCAGCAGAGATAGCACAATGTGAATTAAAAATATTAACATTACATTCATGCAATCATGAGCTATGGACCTTGGTCTGAGACTCTAACTAGGAGGTCTCAAGTTCAACCCCCATCTCTTGTATGTAACCCAATAAATAAATAAATAAAATGACAGGAATAATTGGATTGTTAGAAATAGACAAGTGTGCAAAGCTAGCTAATATATTGTGAAATCCTGCACTCTCCCTAGACCATCATACAGGAAATGTGGAGTCAACTGTCATGCATTCATCCTCTGATTTCAACTAAAATCCCTATTACTGATGGACTTTATTGTGCAATTGACATATGGTGACAGAGAACAGAAGAAACTGACTCATAACTGGTTCCAACTGAATAAATAAATAAATAAATAAAGGAAGGAAGAAGAAGAAAGAATCAGCCTTTTACCAGGAATACATCCATAGTGTATGGAATCTGCTATGCGTGCACTATTGACCTGAGAGCCACCAGGGCATATGCAGAACTTATTCCTGTAAAATCTCTTTTGATAGAGTAGATGTCCAGTAGCCCTGTTTATTCTGTTGTTAGAGATATCAAGTTCTGTATCATTCTCCCATACACGGGCCAAGATGACCCTGATTTTAGAATTCCTATGGCCTGCCCAAAATCCCAGAGATGTCCTGCAAAAGAAGATGACTATTCTTAATTTCACCCAAGGCTAAACTGTTGAATGGATATCTATTTATTTCAAAAGAAATGTTTTTAGATAAATGACTCTTTAAAAAACACATCCTGTATAGTGTATACATGGAGAATATTTGGGCTCCTAGAAAGAATATCATATTTAAGGATACACTAAAATGCTACGACTTAGTCTAATTTAGCATGAAAGATAGTATTAGAAAAGTGTTGTACATTCATTTGAAATCACCTCAGTATTTTGTTACTTTTGTGAAATAAGAAGAAGAAGAAAGAAAGAGGCAGAACCTAAAGCAAAGACCTTTCTTCTTAGCATAACATTCCATGAATTAGGTTAACTTAATTGATATTAAGAATTATCCAAAGTGAAACAAGGAAGTGTATCAGATAATTAGATGAGCTTTCTGGTCTCTTTGTTCAGCATATGTTCAAAATTTACAGCAATACCTATTCTCCACATCATTTCCACCAGCTGGAAGGGCAAATGGTTGCAGAACTTGTGGGAGAGCAACATCTTTGTGCGGAATATATCCAACATCATAGCTTGGAGAGCACACAGCACGAATAGAGTTCTTTATGAGAAATGGAAGTCCTTCAGTAGCCCTCACACCAACATCATGGCAAGTAACAAAAAAGTGATCAGCTCCTAGAGTTCTATTCCAGTATGGGTACTTTGCTATTAAGCTCTCAACATAGTTCTGTACAATTATGGTCATGTTCTCATAGGATGTGCCCTGCATGTGATCAAGTTGGGCTGGATAAGTTCAGATGAGTGTACTGTGAGCCAGAATATTTATAACAGTAGAATTTGTATAGAAAATTTCTCAAGAATACTGTTCTTAGATTCCAAACCTAAGAATTTAAGAAGCACGGTGATTTCAGATTTGTGGGCAAGAAAAATGCTTTTTTGCTTGGCAAATTCTAAATGGCTTTTGGCCTACTCAAGTATCTGCAGAAGCAGTTCGCAATTTCACATACATGAAGTCTCAGTTAAAATTCAGGACATCTTGCCTTATGCTTCCCATATCTTGTCCCCAATTTGAGAGATCTGAATTATTTGCACTTAAAATGTTCACTTGTTCTAAGTACAAATCTAAATTCCAGGAATACAAAATACTACGTACCTTATATAAACTACTCATTATGCCTGACAAACCATTAGACTTAATAATCATAGTCACAATGCAATTGTCCTGAGCATTCCAAACAATGATTATCCAAAGCAAATCACATTGCAGAAAAGATTTACCTTTCCTCTCATTTTATGGCAAGATATTGGAATGAAGAACAAGTGAGCCTGATCTGGATCGTCCGTAACAAATTTACTCTCCCTGATATTCTGGAAAAAATAACCCTCGCTGGCGTACTTCCCAGTCAGCTTCCTCGGCGTCTGGTAAAACGTATTCGGATCGCCGTCTGGATATATATATACCTTGAACTTTTTCACCATCTCAGCATAGTTCAATCTGAATACATCCGGCGAGTGATACACATCCGACAATTCCTCCTCAGATGATAACGATACTACTGGTTCCTCAACGGATGTCGAAATTTCAGTGTCATTAACGGCCGAATTTATCACCTGAAAAGATCGAGAACCTTCGGAAATTAGTGTTTGCTCGCTCTTATCTGAAGAAATTCAACAGGAGATGGAGTGAGATTTTACCAGTGGACGTTGAAAGGGAGAAGGATTGGTGGAGGATTCGAGAGATGGCGAGTGGAGAGACTTTAGCGAGATGTAACTGAAGGAGACTAAAGTTAGAACGGCGAGAGTGAGGAGAGAGCCTTGGAGAGTGCAGACGGTGGCGAGAGATGTCGGTGACTGCGAGGCTTTCGCCGCCGACATTGCCGACGGATTGGTGGTTTCCGACGATTTTGATACAAGTTGGCTGTTTTCCCTGTCGTCGAGTGTTTTGGCTATAACTCACTCGATTGCTTGGCTTTTGCGGAGCTGGAACTGGAAGGAACGCTGAAACAAATCCGAGCTAATAAATATTCCGCATCTAACTAATTTCTTTCCAAATTTATAAGGAATATAATGATGCAATTCGCGATCAAGGTGAATTAGAATTTAAAATACACCATTTATATATTGAATATTTATAATTTATATATTGAATGTTAACAACTAAATGTTCATAATTTACATACAAATTATATGTAAATTGTGATATGTCCACATTGTAAAGTGGATCCGAGTCCATGATGGGCCACTCAGTTATACACCAAACTACAATTAGGTTATCGAACTAAAAAAATATAATTGATCCCCTAAACAATATAAACTCATGTAATTCAACCATAAATAATCCGTAACGTGACCGTTACCGATTTTAAAAAACATTTTTAAATAATTTATATAAAATAAGTAATTATAATAATAATAATAATAATAATAATAATAATAATAATAATAATAATAATAATAATAGTAACAACAAGAATTGCCAGAGACGAATATCTCAGACTGGCTTAGGAGACCAAATAAGCCAAAATTAACGGATAAACTAACTATATTACTAAATATAGCCATTATTTTCTTATATATCTCTAGAAAAATACAATATACAATTTTATAAAACACACAATATTGTGACTTACAAAATCGTCCTAAAACGTTAATATCTTATTCAATTGAAAATGAAATTAATGAAAGATGAACTTTAATAATGGACATGCAATATAATAAACATACTGATATATTACTATGTGCCAATTATAGTTAAACAGTACACGCATTGCATTGGCTTCTTCACTTAAAATCCTAGAATATATGATTCTCAGGTTGTAACATGTACAACAATATTCCACCTGCAACCGAAACATTAAGAGACTCGAATTCTCCTGCCATTGGAATACTAACAAGCTCACATACTTCCCTGGATTTCTCTGAAAGCCCCGCTCCTTCACTACCCAAAACCAGGCACAATGGCTGATCTGCTAAAGAATCGGCAAAGCCTTGACAAAGCCGACTCACCGGCTTCAACCTTCCATCGTTTGCAGGATGGCCAGCTAACATCTTCATCTTGAAACTTTCTCCAAGTGTTTGCAATTGCGTCCAGCCACCACAAACTAACGGAAGCTGAAAGCAAGCTCCTCGGCTAGCTCGGAGTGCTTTCTCGTTGAATGGGTCACAGCAGCCAGGAAGTAGAAACACGCCATTCTGTTGAGAAATGGAACGAGTGCCAGTTTCTAAGTAACACTCTAAACCAAAGATTCTTGCAGAAATATAAGATTTAAAGGAGAGATTGTTGCAGAAATATAAGATTTAAAGGAGATTAACCAGAAGTAAAATGTCATAATACAAATGCACCAGAAATTAAGAGGCAAGAAAAATGGAAATAGTTGAATTTCATTACCCATCTAAATGCCAATGCTGATCTAAGCAGCGTGCCAAGGTTACCTGGATCCTGCACCAACATTCCCATGATTATATAAACTGAATCTGGAATTCTAGAAAGATCATACTGAAACACAATATATGGATATATATATGATGCTATCTTATTCTTAGTGCTCCAGAACATATAAAAGGGTTTCTGCAAAGTGGCAAGGAAATTTAATGATAAAATTAGGTAATGAGATGTGAAACAATTTTCAATCTTTCTTTAAGTTAAGCCTATATCAACCCTTAGGTTTTTAATTCTAATTTCACTTACACAACTAACAGAGTGAACATGATTATTTGGGGACCTTTACAGTTGTCTTCAGTGACCAAGTCAATAGCATTTCAGAGTTCTTGGCTTTATTTGAATAACTGTCTTGTTTATCTGTGATTGTAGTATGTTATATGGAAAAAATATCATTCCATATGACAGCCAGCATCAAGACCGCACTAATGGCATGGAATTGTGTAACTATTTTACAGGAAAAGAAAATTGCCAAACACTTCCAGTATGAAAAGAGAACAACCTGAATACCATCAAGAACTAGAATTCGATTCGCAGATGGGAACCATCTACTACAATCATCCTCTCTAAAGTCATCACCAACACTATGAAAAGTTGAGGGAATCCTGAATAGAGCAATCATTTCAATAGAATCAATTGATTGTACGCCTGAGAGTTTTTTCATCACTATTGAGCTGACATGGACAACACGAGTAGAACGAATATCTAGCTCTTCAGGGATTTGGGTATCATCAAGTACAAGCAAGCATTCTATTTTGATAGGTGTCTCAGCCATTGTTTCTTGAAATTTACATATTTCCCTGGTAGAAGTCACATCATGATGTAACAGACATCAATACTCATAGTTTCAACATTGTCATTTCAGTTAGTCTTAAAAGTTCAAATTTTGGTTTGCTTCAAAATTTCAAGGAAAGCACTTCTCATTCAAGTTCACACAGACTGTCAAAGAATACAAATTCCTGCAAAGTTCTTTTGATCAATAAAAGATCAACAGTAGATGATATCTGACAGAAACAAGCAACTGATACAAATCATGCCTAATAAAATGGAAAGTTTAAAAAAAAAAAAAAAAAAAGAAGAAAGAATAAAGGTAAAGGTAATTGGAATATAACAACACTGCTAAAGAAAATGAAAGTACAAATGAAATTAATCCACACTATTAAATTTACACATTTAAAGAGGAAAGAGGTCAAAATTGCCTCTTAAAACCAGAATTCCAGAAAGATCAGAGATTGGATAGCTCTGAAGTTTAAAGTTGCATATGAGGTTATGATGAAAAGTGGATTTCCAATTTTCCATTATGGCCAACTTCATTTTCTACCTGTGAGAGTAGGTTAATTATGAACCTTAAGATTCAGTTCAAGAAGTGCATGTGAGTCAAAGGTCACTCCATCTCATTTTTCAGTGGGGAATTCTTACAAACACCTTGAATATTATCATTGTCAATAAATTATGCTGGAGTAAACTAGCATTGGTAAAGTAATCAGTTTCATTTAACTAAAATATCACCAAAACAAAGATACAAGTTCCTCCACAAGAAATGCAGTTAGGGAAGAAACAAAGAAACACAATCGAGCTTGAAAAATCAATTGACCATAACCCTATCCTATATTCCTATATAATTGAACAACTCTCAACATTTTTAGTTGCAGCAAAAAGGAATTTGAGAGACTAATTCCTAAACTTTCACACGAAACACAAAAAAAAGTGCAAACATTTGACAAAGAACACAAAATAGGGTAACATCAAACCCAATCCCAAATTTGCTAAAGTGAAGTTTCAATTTTGGCCAAGAAAAGATACCTGATAGGAGTAGTGCCAACGACGAGAACCAAGCCATGAGAGTGGCGATAAGAGGAGCTACTACGAAGTTTAAGGCAGTGCTTCACAAATGGGTTTGAAGTGCTTGAGATGGCCGTCACATGATAAGGTAAAGCAATAGTATTCTGTAACACCTTAGAATTATCTCCATCGAAAATAGCAGCATTAACATGAGAATTTGAGGTACAACTACAAGATTGAGTCCGGGGTTTGAGTTGATAATGCGATGGTTTGGTATCTATAGCGGAGGCTCTGATCAGCGGCAACCGAAGATTGGATATGGATAGCGTCTCTGTGCATTGCATTCTCGTAGCCAACTCAAAATTTCTTGTTTACACTTCTTTCTTCGAGGAAATGGTTTTTAAATATTTTTTTAATAACAAATTAGAGGAAATTCCTTACATCTTCTTGTTGTTATAATTCATAATTGATTGATAATTGATTCATGGATTAAATAAGTGCTGAGTAGGTTCACACGAGTAGTTGTGCCCTCCTGTTTCTTAAGAGATGTTCAGAGTTTGAATCCTTTTTTGAATGAAAAATTAATCTGGCCAACACTTTATTTCTTAATTGAGTCGACTCGATACAAATGATGATTAGTCGACTCGGTACAAAGGATGATTAGTTTAAGTACATTGCAAGAATTGCAATGTAGATTCTAACAAATTATACCATGGACCAGAGTGTAGACCCTCTGTAGTCACATGATGTCTGCATCTCCAATTTTTCCTTTTTGTACTTGTCAGCAATCGTATAGAATGTGTTAACTGAAAATACAAAATTTTTGTATCAAATTTTACAATGCAATATAAATCTTGATATATGGTATGACATCAATTGCTGCAGAATTTAAAAGATTATTTATATTAAGATTTACCATGCGACTCTGGTCAATGATATAATTTGACTAATCTGCCCAGCAAAACAATAATGCTATTTTTTTTTTCAAAAAAAAAAAAAAAACAATAATGCTATTTGGGTCTGAAGGTGAAGTATTAGGTTTATTATTATGGGGCTAAGCTTGACAAATAATGGCCCAATAGATAAATCGACTATGGCCCGATAAGGATTTGATCATAACGGTAATGTCTTTAAACGGTCATCAGATTGAAATTTGAACTACTTTTTTCCAAACGAAGACACACCAGCACTTTTATACAGGTCCGCTCGATTGTTGAGTACGACAACTAGCTCTCTCCTCTTCTATCTTCTCTCTCTGAGCGTCAAGAAATTCTCATTTTCCCAGAATCTCGTATCTCCGAATTCCATGGAAACCCTGCTTCCGGACCCGTTTGAGAAAAACTCGGCGGACATCCATTTCCCAGACCCGCTTGTTTCAGACTGGTCAAAACCCTCGGTTCAAGAACCGATCGGTGAAGGCGAGAACTTGCAGTTCTTGCCAGAGCCGGTGGGCTGTGATTGGGGTGCAAGAGTTGTTGTCCCAAGCGGAACACTAGGTCAAGAAGCGGTTTGTGTGTCTGCAACTGAGCAAGCCGAAAATCAGATGTTCTTGGCCGAATCTATGATATGTGATTCGGGTTCAAGACTTGTCCCGAGAGGGTTTTGCAATCCCTGCTGTACAGGTTGGTTGAAATTCGTAATTTCCTTATTTGTGATTTTTGGTTCCTGTTCTGAAGATTATTTGAGAACGCTTTCGTTTATAGGCAAATTGGGCAAAAAATCGAATAGTTTCTGATCAAATTGTTAGGAAACTTAATGAGACTACACAATTGCGTTTCTCTCGCACTTTAATGAGCTATCTGGAAAAGTATTAGAGAAGTTTAATAGAAGTTATATGTACTGATTTCACTCTATTTTGCTGCCTTGGAATAGAGGACATTGTGTATTTTATTAATGCTGGTGCGGAGGCTTCAATAGAGTCCGATTCAAGTATTAGCTTTATGCCTGACAAATTTTTCCAAGGAGGAAATACATTTCAAACCGAAGAGTTTATTGCTGAGGGTGGAGATTATCCCTTCATATATCAGTCAGCACGGTTAGGGAACTTTACTTACCATGTTCCCAATCTTCCTCATGGGGAATACTTTGTGGATCTTCACTTTGTAGAGATTATAAACATTAATGGGCCAAAAGGAATGAGAGTGTTCAACGTGTTCCTTCAGGACGAAAAGGTAAGTTGATAGGGAACCAAGTGTTGTATTGTCATAGAGCTTTATGCTAAAATTTGAGTTTTTTATACTGGAGTTTATATTTTGAAATGCAGGTTCTTTCTGATTTTGACATCTTCTCTGTTGTTGGAGCCAATAAACCACTGCAATTAGTTGACTCTAGGGTTTCTATCAAAGATGACGGGGTGCTTGCTATAAAGTTTGAAGGGATTATTGGAAGTCCCGTAGTTAGTGGCATTTGCATAAGGAAAGCACCGGAAGTGTCAGGTTACTCATCTTTTCATTAAGCAATTTTTAAAGATACATGTAACTGCATTTGAAAAAAAAAAGTTTTAGAAAAATAGTTTCTTGAGGTATCTTTACCTGATTACAGCTAGTCAGGCAAAAGGCGAACATCTTATTTGTACAAACTGTGCTGCTGAGGTAGAATTTCCATTGGCTCAGGTAACTAAAGTAACTTTTGTTTTGTAAATTTGGCATCTCTCATAACATTTTCCTGAGTATCTGGAACTGATGCAGAAAAAAGCAATGCGAATGCAATCAACAGCCAAATATGAGAAGAAGATACAAGAGCTGAGTGAACTATTGCAGCGCAAGACAGATGAATGCTACCAGTCCTGGATGTCTGTCTCTGCAGCTAATCAGCATCTTGAGAAGGTTAGGATGGAGCTTGACAATAAGACATTTCAGACATATTCCTTGGGTAAGCAAAAAGAGTTCAATGAGCTTCATTAATTTGAAGAAGAGAATATATTTCATATTGCTATTAGGGATATGATGTAGATATAGATAAAACGCTTTGAGTTTTCCATTTGTTCTTAGCTTCTTTAAATGTGAACATTTTTTTTACTTTCAATAATTCTGTTTTTTTCATTTGTAATTACATTTCTTTGTGATTCTTCTTATTCTTTTTCCTGTTTCATATTTAAAATTCATTTGTAATTACATTTCTTTATTCACTTTGAAGAATAATTCCCGGATGAATCAAAATTCATTTAGGTCACTGGGTCAGCTCAAGTAGAATAGTGTTGTGTTGTCTGCTTAAAAAAATATTTCTTGCATGAAAACGAACAAGTTTTCACTGTTCATTTACTTTTTTCAGTCAAAGTGAGACCTTGACCTTCTGAACTTTAATTATATGCGATTCTTTTATTTGAAAATTTCAAGAGACTTTTCCATATTGTAGATCAAAATTTGGAGAAGCAAGCTTTGAAGCTGACTGAGATCTCAAGTAGGTATGAGCATGATAAACAAGTCTGGCGCGGGGCAATAAGTAATCTAGAGCAGAAAGTAAAGGTATTCCATGATTTCCATTACAACATGTTAGAAATACGTTGAAAGCTAAAACTTGAATGATTTCTTAAGAAAGCTGTGTATGATACTTTGCAGATTATGAAACAAGAGCATTCTCAGCTTTCACGTGACGCACATGAGTGTGTTGATTCAATCCCTGACTTGAGTAAAATGGTCTTTGCAGTTCAATCACTTGGTTAGTTTTGACTATACTTAGTGTCATATAACCTTGCATATTTATTTTGCATTGAGTAACCTAAGTGGACCATATGCAGTTGAGCAATGCGAGGATCTTAAATTTAAGTACAATGAAGAGCAAGCAAAGAGAAGAAAGCTCTTTAATGAAGTTCAGGAGGCAAAAGGTGCATTAAATGTATTTTGTTTATATTTGTCAGATATTGCATAAGTGTGTGAATTAAGTTCATTTTCTTTTATTCAGTTACTAATACACTGTCACTTCAAATTCCAGGAAATATTAGGGTATTCTGTCGGTGCCGTCCATTGAACAAAGCAGAGGTCTCTGCAGGGTGTTCGATGGTTGTGGACTTTGATGCAGCTAAGGATGGAGAACTTGGAGTCGTAAATTCCACCAAAAAGACCTTCAAGTTTGACCGTGTATACACACCGAAAGATGATCAAGGTGTGACATATATTCTGCATCATCTTTGTGTATGCAGACATTTAAAAACAATAGGTGTTTTTGTGGTTACTAGAAGTGGCAAAGATTGTGTTTTATAATAGTTTGCACTGAATCTCATTCCTTTTTTTGTTGTTAACAGTTGATGTCTATGCCGATGCCTCGCCTATGGTAATTTCAGTTTTAGATGGGTACAATGTTTGCATCTTTGCTTATGGGCAAACAGGAACTGGGAAAACATTCACAATGGAGGGTAATGAGGGGAACAGGGGAGTCAATTACCGCACCCTTGAAGAATTGTTTAAAATTTCCAAGGAGAGGGGTGATACTTTCAACTATGATATATCTGTCAGTGTGCTTGAAGTCTATAATGAACAGATTAGGGACCTATTGTCTACATCATCGTCATCTTCATCAAAGAAGTAAATTCATTATACTCTTTTTTCACATTACATTCTTGTAGACAACTAGCACTCTCTACTTACGAAAGAGCTGCTTTCTTCATTGTAAAATGTTGCCTTGCTCAAGTTTAGCAATTTTCATTATCATCAAGTGCCCTCTAACTGCCAAGCACCTTGTGCTCTATTGGCACCTCTGTGGCTCTCCTTGAGGAAAGGTCACAGCATCGAACCCCGATGATGGTCTATTGACTCTTTAGGCTACAACAGATGGAGAAAGTATATTGAACATATTACCTTGAAATAGAGTCGGTAGTACTCAAAAAAAAAAGTGCCCTTTAACTTTTTATCTTTCCGTGCTGCTGTCAGATTGGAGATTAAACAAGCTTCTGAAGGGTTTCATCATATACCAGGAATAGTGGAAGCTAGAGTTGAGAATATTAATGAAGTATGGAGTGTGTTGCAGGCTGGAAGTAGTGCACGGGCTGTTGGATCCAACAATGTGAATGAACATAGTAGCCGTTCTCACTGGTAACACATATTTGAGATCCTTTCTGCATCTTGGTGAATCACAGATTCTTACGAGTTCAATAAATCACTAAAGCATTTCTTATATTGCCCTTTTCTTCTGTTTTAGCATGCTTTGCATAATGGTAAGAGCAAAGAACTTGATCACTGGTGAATGCACAAAGAGCAAGCTTTGGCTTGTTGATTTGGCAGGCAGTGAGAGACTTGCAAAAACTGATGTGCAAGGTGATCGCCTCAAGGAAGCTCAAAACATCAACAGATCACTTTCAGCTTTAGGAGATGTGATATCAGCTTTAGCAAATAAAAGCAGCCACATTCCTTACAGGTTTAGGAGATATATCAATTTTTAGTTTCTTGATTTTAAAGGTTCGTCTATGTATACTAACTTTATGTGGTAACTAGGAACTCCAAGCTGACACATCTACTCCAAGATTCATTAGGTAAGCATAGTAGCAGTTTGAGTTTTTATTGCTTTCTTAGATCGAGTAAAATACAGTTTGGCCCATTCATTTCACATCCTATCATTGGAATCAGTA
Source organism: Ipomoea trifida (assembly GCA_003576665.1). Taxonomy (NCBI): domain Eukaryota; kingdom Viridiplantae; phylum Streptophyta; class Magnoliopsida; order Solanales; family Convolvulaceae; genus Ipomoea; species Ipomoea trifida. Next base: position 2,347,543 of record CP025646.1, read on the forward strand.
ACCTTCCTATGTTTTTCCTTTAACAAACTAAATTTTTTGCAGGTGGTGACTCCAAAACATTAATGTTTGTACAAATTAGTCCTTCCGACAAGGATGTAAGTGAAACTCTGAGCTCACTGAACTTCGCCACCAGGGTTCGAGGGATTGAGTTGGGCCCTGCAAGAAAACAAGTTGATACAAGTGAGCTCCAAAAATTGAAAATGATGGTATGTGTGTTAATCATAAACACTTCTCTATCATTCTTCCCTTTTCTCTTTAACTTGTGTCAATCATTCTTCTTTCTGTTTCTGGCAGCTTGATAAGGCAAAGCATGAATCCAGATCTAAAGATGAGTCCCTAAAGAAGCTTGAAGAGAGTCTGCGGAGTATAGAAAGTAGGGGAAGAGAGAAGGAGCAGGTTTCCAAAAGCCAACAAGATGAAATCAAGGAATTGAAAGCTCAGCTTGAATTGAAGGCATCATTGCATTCCCAGTCTGAAAAGCAAATATTTCATATTTCTGATAGATTGAAGGGGAGTGAAGAAACTTGTGCCACTCTTCAACAAAAGGTTGGCTTTCTAGTTCTGTGTGAGATTGAATTGTAGGAAGGTTGCTTTTATCTTTTGATAATTTTGTGATTCTGATCATTTCCTCTTCTTGACACTGCTGAAGGTTGCTGATCTGGAGAAAAAGCTGAGAGAACAAGGGCAGTTTGAATATGAAAACTATAAAAATAAGGTTCTGTATTTAGAGAACATTTCTTTCTGAAAAAATATGATGGGAATTACTGTGTGTGCATTCTTTCTTTTGGAGATCTGATTTCATGGTGCTTGTAAAAGCAGGTAAAGGATGTCGAAAACAAGCTGAAGGAGCAATTACAAGAATCCGAGTCTCGCTCTATCATCCTTCAACTCAAGGTTTATATCACCCCAACTTGACAATTTATGTTTTCCCAGAAAAATCATCTAACACCCGGAATTGCTTTCCCAGGTTGAGGAGCTCGAGAAGAAACTGAAAGAACACGAGAAGAACTCAGAGTCTGCTTTACTGCACGAAAGGGTATTATTCTTTTCCATCCACAACTTCAAATCTCACACGGCATATCATTATCTAATTGTATTCATTGTTTGATTTACTTACCCATTCGTGTTAGATTAAGGAACTGGAAGAGAAGGTGAGGGAGAAAGAACAGCAGTTGGCAGTAAAGTCCATCACCATCACCCCTCATGAAGGCAAGTGTCCTCCTCCCTCCTGCAGGGATGAACAACCTATGAATGTAACCGAGGACCACCACATTCTAAGAAATTCAAATTCTCTCAACTTCCAATCCAGTCATGGGCTCCCAAAGCAGCAGAAGGAACTGGTGGTTCAAGAAGTTAGAAGGAAACGCTTGTCCACAAACAGTGAACCAGAGAACAATAACCCCGTCATCCTGCCAACTTCTTCGTTAAGCAAAAGAAAGGAACACGAAACCCTCGTGCACGAAGTAAGGAGGAAGCGATTATCAAGAAACGAAGTTGAGAACAGCAACGGCAGTTTTGTGCCAATGGCGAGGGGCAGGAAATCTGATCCCCCTCCGAAGCAGTTTGTTGGGACTGTAAAACCCACCACCAAGCCAAGCTTAACTGCTGCTGCAGCTCAGAGGCCTGTGGCGCGTAGCAATATGAGCAGAGATCCAGTTCAGGGAGTTAAAGACAGGGATTCCAAGAAAAGGATCTGGTCAAGATAAATGACAAGCTAAGGTAGTTCAAATTTGAAGCCAACTTATATTGTCTTCTTCATCAGTGTGTGTTGTGGTGTATTGTCTTTGTCTTCATAACCCGTTAACAAATATGACTGACTTGATGTATTTTTTTTAAATGTAAACTAGACAGATAACTCGAGTTTTAGGTTTACTATCTCGTAAAGAGTTATCCTGTAGTTTATATATTAGGATACAGTTTGGTGGTTTGATCGGTTGACGTGAATTGAAATTTGAAATATAACGGCTAAATTTTATTCATATTCCCGTATTTGTATGTGTCTTCTGTGGCCCAAGCCCATACTAGCATTTCAAACTTTAATCCAGGCCCATAGTGATACTTATTAGGTGGGCTATGGTATAAACATTTGCTTGGACCATGCATAAGGTATATTATTTCTATGCATAAAGTACATTATAATTTATGTATAGAGTACATTATTTTTATACATAATGTTCATTATTTGGATGTGTACAAAATAGTATGAAGATAACTTGAAGGTTCAATATTTATAGTTCATTATTTGTGTACATAAGGTTTATATTTGAGTATACAAACTGATTGAAAATGGTCAAAATACAACCATAAACTTTATAACAATAGTTAATTAGACCCCTAAATTTTTAAAAGTTGAATTAAGCCAATATGTTATTTTAGTGCGTTGAAATTCAAAAATCAATTGTGACCTGCAATAGTAGGTCATTAAGGTTCAGGGGATGTTCTGGCTAACTTTGGTGCGTGACAAACATTGACGGCTGACGATTGGTCCCCTATTGCCTTCCTCATTAAAGAAGGTGACATGCTAGTCGCCTTTGTCTCTAAAGGCGACAACTCACGGGTGCCTGCAATGGGAAAAAAGGCAACCAACAATCGTTCACTAGTTGTCGATTTTTGTCTTCAGAATCTTAAGTAATGAATACTATTACAAGTCATTAACCAATATTTGAATTCTATATATTAAAATGACTTGTTAATGTGCTTAATTGTAACTTTTCAGAGTTCAGGAGTTTAATTTACTTTGTATAATGTTTCGTGATTTATTCGATCATATTTCTATATTATTTTTTATTTTTATTACATATGTAAGAACCAAAAGAAAGAAAGAAAGAAAAAATCCATTCACTCTAAGTCTTAGGGTCCACTTGCATTGCATTTGTTTTTAGTAAACTAATGACGTTGTTTGGAGTGGCTTCAGGATACTTTTTCCTTACTCACCGGCCTACTTTATAGTAATTATAAGTGATTTATATATTTAGAATATCAAAAAGTGTCCTGCAGTTCTTAAAAATTAAAAAAAAACAAAAACAAAAACAAAAACAAAAACAAAAACAAAATGAGACAGTCATCTCCACGCCTCATTATGGATGGCTTTCTCCCATCCATTATGCCTCATGATAAACACGACAACTACACTTAGCTTGAATTTGTAAATTTTAATTTACAATTCTGAAGATTGAAGTAAAGAAACTTAGAATTTTAAAAATATTTAAAAAAAAAAAAAAACTTGAACCGTTAGTTCATAGAACTAAATCTTTCTCATAAAATTTTGAGTTTAATTTTAAATATATTCTCAAATCGTAAATGTTCAGAATTGAAACCAAATCTTGGATTACTGATTCGAAACAACTAGTATAGAAACACCAATACAACAAAACTATTGATATAATTATTTAAAAAAAAAAAAAGAAAAACAATTCTCAATTTTCTAAATTAGGAAAAACTTAAGCGGTTAAAGTTGCAATTGAAAACGGAAAGGGAGTTTTGGTTTCGTTGCAATCGCAACCAGCGTGGTGACTGGTGACACTCTTTGGTAATTGTTATACCATGAATTAGGGTCTAATGGTCCATATTGTATTGTGATTCTTAATCTAAAATTATGTGTCTACTGTTAACATGTTATGGATATTCAATTAATAAATTATATTACTGTAAATAAATTAAAAATACATACTTAATATGTTAACTATACTCGTATAATATGTTAATTGCATATTATGTGTCATCAGTTAACATATTATATATTTGTAGTTAATATATTATATGCATTTAAATTATCTACAAGCACATAATTTGTTAATTGCAGATATATAATCTAAAGAGTTTTTTTTTTTTTTTTTGAAAACGCAGATATAATCTAAAGAGTTAATTCCATTTTTCGTCATAAATTTATAGTTGACATTCTACTTTTAGTCAATTTTTTTCAGAAGATCCCATGTTAGTCCTAATATTATTGTGACATAACTATTTTTGGTCATCTGTCAACAAACATGCCTAAATGATGCTAAATTCAAGGACAATGGGTCTTTTATACAAAGTGGGTTGACTTGCTAAATTTAAAAAAAAAAATTGAAAAAATCCCTAATTTATAGCTAGAGTCCCATGTCTTCTTCAATTGCAATTCGTGTCCCGCAACAGTAGAATGACACATATAAATCTAGAACAAAAAAAAAGAAAAAAAGAATTAACACTTAGAACTGAATAGACTGAAATGACCTCATATTTAATGTCATTTAAACAGGTTTTTTTGACGGGGGACAAAAAATAGTTATGCCACAATAATACTAGAACCAACAAGGTATGTTTTGAATAAAAATTAAAAAAAAAAAAAAGACTAAAAATGAAATGCTACCTATATATAAATCTAGGAGCAAAAATGGAACTAACTCTAATATGAATGTCATTTTGGACCTAGGTTCACAATGTCATAGATCATTGACATAAGGTACATTTTTATTAAACTAACTAAAGATAGACATTTTTAATACACTACCAATTAATGAACTTTCAGTAACAAATAATGTATATTCCATATATTAAAAAGTTACATTTATTCATAGATGATGATCCACAATATAATGTACCTCACAATGCAAAATGAATTCTAATCCATCGTATAATTAGCCCACTCATAGGCATGTAGGGCATTGGCGATTATAAAAAATGGTGGAAGTAGTGTGAAAGCGGAACAAACACCCCACTTGTAATAATGCCTAAAAGGTTATGATGCTAAGGGCCAAGTTTCTAATGATGGGGGCCGATGGATAATGTGACCAACATTAACAACGTTATATATATTGGTCGCATATATGCATTTTTCTCGTTTCACAACCAAACAAAACGCAACTCCGATCCAGGCCCACTATACTGCTCCACCGCAACGTAACTCCCATAATCTCCCGCGTCAGATCAGGCCGCTATCATATCATTGAATTGTTTTCTTCTGTCTCTTATATACATATATATATATACCCGCCCGCCCACTTTCATTTTTACGAATTTATGACACTATAAGATAGATACGTTATGATTATACTAAAATTTATTTATTTATTTGTGTAGAATGAGCCGTGATGGTATACGATAGATGTCGTACAAAATCGTCAATTGAGAAATAAGAGATGGGGAGAGGCCCGTGAGACGAAAATGAAGGGATGCGTAAATAACGTGAAGGATTTGTCATATGGAAGCGAATTGAAGCTTCCAATTCGTACATACGTTGTGCATTGTATTTGCATGCTGCTGTCCTCTTCAACTGTCAATTTAAATCCCTAGCTGCATGAACATCATGACTTATGCTGATGAACTCCCCATCATCTACCTATGTATACCTAGTTACCCATCCCACCATAATTTAATTGGCCTATAACGCACCCCACACCAAAAAATACGCCATATCTCGCCACACTTAATTGTGCGTTTATGCGAACCTAATGATGCGTTTTGTGGTGATGCGTATCTAATGGTGTGTTTTGTGGTGCATTTGTGCATTTCTTTGTTATGCGTTTCCTAACACTATTGCTGCGTTTTTGCATACATAATGGTGTTGTCGCACCAGCCACACGTTAAGGCCTAACTGCATTTGAGCTGACACACACACACACACATATCTTTGTTGTGCGTTTTATACCAGTATTGGTGCATTTTTACATACTTAATGGTGCAATCACATCAGCCACACGTTAATGCATGGCCGCACTTGAGTTCTTCTCTCACACACAAACACACACACACACATATATATATATGATGTCATAAAATTAGAAGATGCAGAGAAGCACATGAGTATGCATGTTCTCATGGTTAACAGGTCGGCTAGAAGCTAGAACTTATCCTTTCCAAGCCTACACAATGACTGCAACATATATCTACAAACTCGATCGTATATATAATCACTTCCACAATTAATTTATTCACAAATTAATTGAAAAAACTTATATAATTATTATGGTGGGATTTTTTTTGGGTTATGTGTATTTAACTAGCTAGTTTTAATTTCTTCCTTGTATTTATAAAATTGTTAATGGGCATAAAGAATAAGGAACATTATACAAGTAGAAGTAGCAATCAAACAATAATGTGTTCACGTTAAAGTGGCAAACGTAACATCAAGTCCGGGGTGAGATGAGACAAAAAAAGCTAACAATCAGTACGTTACAGCTCCCAATTCGTGACTAGCCTATCCATCCTCTTCATTAATCTACTGTCCTTTTGCTAATCAAACTCCCTTAATCATTGTTTCAAAAAAAAAAAAAAAAAACTCCCTTAATCATTGCTCTTTCATGCATTACATATATATATATATATGATGATACGTAACCCTCCAATGGTCCACATTGTATTGTGGACTCTGGTCCAAAAATATTTAATTTATTCACAGACACGTAATTGCAGGAACCCTGGTCCATGTGTACGAAATTATTACATCCATATATTTGCGTTGCATTGTTTTAGTCCGGTCCTATTAATGGACTAGAAAAAGGAAGAAAACAAGCACTTTTTTCCATATTTTTTAAGGCATGACAATAATGCTGCTGGAATAGGAAATACCGAAATCTTCTCTTCCTTTCTCTTATAACTCATATATGTGTGTGTATAAATATACACACACATACATACAGACATATAATATAATGCTGCAACTAATTATATATTATGGAAATTTATAAAACCCTAGACAGTGTGTGTTTGAGAGATGGAGACACAAAAGCATAAAGGCAAGCACAGCTAGCTAGGTAGCTAGCAAGGAAGAATAGGGCTAGGCTAGGCTTGGTTCAAACAGTGTAGTAAATGGCAGTAATAACTAAAAAGGCAGATCAGACTTCAGAGCAGAGGGACTTATAAGTCATCGATCACAGTGTTATAGATACAGTACAGTACTACACACATATAAATATATATATAGATACTAGTTCAAATGCGGATAGTGCTTTCCGGGTAGTCAGTGCGAATTTATCATTAGGTATGTGAAAATGCAGAACACAGAACACAGTGTTCACAAATGCATCATAATGAAAAGCACTACACACTAAAAAAACTCACCACAGCGCACCACACCTAGTGGTGCATTTCTGAACACTTTTTGGTGCATTTATGCATACCTAATGGTGAGTGACCGTACGGAAAGTACTATATATATATATATATATATATATATATATATATATATATATATATATATAATATTAATCAAATGTGGCCGTGCTCTTAGGTGTGGCCGTGCGGTCACACACCACTCAATGTTACGAAATACACCACTCAATGTTAAGAAACACACCACAATGAAAATATACAAAAACACCATAAAACACACCACACACCCAAAATAATGCACCATAACTCCCATGTCCCTAATGGTGCATTTGCTAATACTGTGTGGTGTATATTTGCATACCTAGTGGTGTGTTTTTGGGTGATGCGTCCCTAACGATGCATATTTGTGTGGTGCATTTTCTAACACTGAGTGGTGTATATCTGTATACATAGTGGTGAGGCCGCACTGTTCACACCTAAGAGCACGGCCACACTTGAACATGACCCTATATATATATATATATATATATATATATATATATATATATATATATATATATAGTGCCAGTAGCTGAGGAGACTGAAATAACAAACTCAGACAGTGAAACTTCAGAACTGATGAAGAAGAGTACTGATGAATACTGACTCAACATTTTATTTATACGAATTTAATAACTTACTATTCCATTAATTAATATATATAACAGTACAGTAGATATTCCAAGTACAAGAATTTTTATTTTAAATTTTCTTTTGTTTCATCTAGTTTGAGATAGTTTTTTTCCTAATAATCATTACAATTATATTAAATACTTTCTAACAATGATTACACGAGATTATAATATATACTTTTATTAACCGGGTGAAATTACTTAAAACAATTGCACCATATAAAAACAAAGAACAAGAGGGAGGGGGAGAATGACAATATGGAATTGATTACAAACAATTTTTTGAATTCAATGAAAGATCAGACATAATACATGCAAAAACAAACGACGGGGAACCATAATAATTGATGACTATTGAAAAGATTCAGTATTTGCTTATCTTAATTACTGAATTGATGCAACTCAACGAGAAAAAAGGATTGAAAAATAACCTAATTACATTGTTCCTAGCCAGCTAATAATGAACTTTTTTTTTTTCCTTCTTGATAAATTAAACAAAGAACACAGCTATTGAAATGGAAGAAAGGAGGGATAAAAATTGATTCTTTTTTCCTTGATTGAGGGGGCCGGGCTTATGGCAAGGAATTATAGTGATTCATGTTGGATGAGGACCAAGCCTGAAACCCATTCCAATTTGTGGAGTTTTCATTCCCATTTCCAGGTGTGGTGCTGTTTGTTGCACTGGGATTTACCTGTGCATAAGTGTTGTCAAACAGCCATTCAGTAGCTAAGCTTCCGCTCCCATTTTCTCCACAGTCTTTGCCATCAAAAGCTTCGGGTTTAGAAATGTCCAGATTCTGGAACAAGATAGGCTGGGGTTTTTGAATCATCTGGGCCTCGTTAACAGGAATGGATGAGTTATTAGCAGTGCTTATCATCTCTTTCTGGGTTTCTCCTCCAAAGAACATGGCTAGCCTTTGTTGCTGAAGTTTCCAGTGGAGTTCTTGGTTGATTGAACTCAATGACTCGATTGAAGAAGCCAGGTGGTTGTTGTTGTTGTTGTTATCTTGATGAATATTTGAGCCCATTTCTTGAAACCCGGCCGGGGTGTTTTCTCCTCCTTGGCGTTTTAGGACAGAAGGGAAAGAAAAATTGAAACCCAGAACGGAGTTTGCGGCGGTTCCCGGCGGCGGGTCGAGATTGAAGCAAGGGTTTGATGGGATAACCGGGGAAGAGGTGGAGTAGTGGTCGAAAATGGCGGCGGTGGGAGGGCCAACGTTGTTTAGGGTAGAGAAATTTAGACCTCCGAGCTGAAAATCCATGGCGGGGGAGAGATTGTTAAAGAATTTAAACCCGCCGCCGATCCCGGAGGAGCCCGTGGAGTCACCGGAAAGCCTGGACGCCGACGAGGAAGAAGAGGAAGACTTCATTTTCTTGTTTTTCCGGCAGCCGCCGCCGATGGGTACGCTCCGCAAAGCCCCACCTCTCGTCCAGTACCTCCTACACGTCTTGCAGAAATGCCTGGGCTGAGAAAGGCTATAATTGTTGTAATAGCAAAACTTTGTGTTGGGAGAATCACATCTGGGGCACTTCAACGCCTGCTCCGCCGGCGCCGCCGCCGCGGCGCCGGCGCCGGCGGGCTTGCGGCCCCCGCTGCCGGAGCTCTGTTGGGTGTCATCTCTGGTAACTGTCGGCTTTGAGTCCATTCTCTGCAGGGCAGAATTGATGAGAAAAAAAAAAGAAAAGAAAAGGCAATAACCCTAATAATGGGCAGACACAAAAAAAGATAGGAATAAATGAATATATAATAAGAAAAGAAAGAGAGATGAGAGGTGGAAGGTTGTAAAGTTTCCTTTAGGAGAGGCAAAGGTTGTTTTGAATGTATAATTGAATGATTTCATGCATGGGATTGTAATATAAGAAGATGTTGATGGGTTGATGATCTTGTGAACTCCATCAAGAAGGTCTTTCTCTCAACTTTTTGGCAAGAAACTAAAGATGGTTTTTGAGGGGGTTAGATCTGATAGATAGAGAGAATAAATAAAGCTGCATATGATGAGAGAGAGAGAAAGAAAGAGAGAGAAGAGACCAGAACAGATCTCACTAGAAGGACTAGGTAGTGTATGTATATACTCATGAGGAGGAGGTGGAGGGTGGGTGGGTGGGTGGGTGGGTAGGGAATTAATGTCTAATCACAAATTGAAAATAAAAACACCAAAATATGTACAATGTAAATTTAAATAAAAGGAAACCTTTTTTGGTTTTATGCAAGATCACAATTATTACATTGCATTATAGTATTATACAGCTAGAAATTATAAATTCTTGTGATTATATTACTCTATAATTTGTATTTGTAGATTGAGTAATGATACATTCTTTTTTTTTTTTTTAAATTAATATTTACCAAAGACGTAACGAGTTATTAGTGTATTATATTCTTTTTTAACTTAATTAATTTTGTGTAACTAATATCATGATAAATTGTATATTTATATTTTCTTTCTTATATACTTTATTTTTTTTACCCTTTGCCTTTCTCAGTCTAAGTTACATTATAATGCCGCTAAATATAATAACTTATACATTGTATTTCTTTTATACAAATTCTCACTGATTTTACTTTTTTTTTTTTTATATATATATAGTTTTTCTATTGTTTTTAAATTCTTATAATTTTACTATTTTTCATTGAATATTTGTTTATCATGTAATATTTGACGGTAAATATGGGGGCAATCCACAACCAATTTGATTTAATTTGTCAATTTGTTTGATAACTATAAGGTTCCAAATTTGATTTCGTGTGAAAATTGCATATTGGTCTTGTGCAACTTAACCTTGTTTGTCCCAAGACGAACTTCACCCATAATTATTCAAGAACATTGGACTTTTATATAGTAGAGAGAAAAACAAACTTTTCATTTAATGTCAAAAGCATGTATACCAAAACTATTAAAGCAGAAATTAAAGAATAATATTATTCATACAAGACAAGATTGAATGAATGAAATCGAAAGTCATTCTCATATACACTCTGGATGTGATGTGATCACAGAATGTATGCTACATACATATATAATATTAATGAAAGGAAAATATTAAGTGTACTCTCATTCTTTACTTTCAGTTTTTACTATCACACTCAAAATTGATGTAGACACTTTTACTGAAACCTACATTACATGATAAAATAGTTTATCAGTATCCATCATATCATGAAATAAAAGTGATATCGAAAATGAGAATCAGAAGTACATGTAATAAAACTCGATGTATAAGACATAGAGAGTGGTATGGGTGTGAAGAAAGTACATAAATAGAAGAGAAGGAGAGAGTAGGTAGGGTGAGAGGGAGATGAGATCAGAGGTGCAGTTGAAGAACAGAAGGTGTAAGACATACTGCCAACACAAAACTAACAGCCTTGTCTCTTCTTTCCTATGTAATGTCCCTTTTACCTCAATTAACCCCACCTCTCTCTTCCATAAACAACCTCACACGTGTACAAACCCCATCCCTCCCTCCCTTTTAATGTTCCATTTCTTGGATTGCCTGTCTAATCTACGTACATACGTTCCTTCTCAATTTCATTTTTCATCATATCGTTTGGAGAATATATATATATTTTTTCTTTGATTAATATAGTAGGGATAGATATATATTATAGTTGGAATGGATGGGAATGTCACAGACAAGATCTTATATAACGTCGTAATTAGTTTGACATTTTAAAATTGACGTATTTTGACTAAAGTTTTCTATTTTATGCAATTCTTAGAGATGAAGCATTATACGAAAATGGAATTTGGAAGCTTGAAGGTGAAGTTACTGATGATGATTTTCCTAATGAAGTTTGAATGAAAAGTGGTGATGACAAGAGACTGATGAAGCAAATTTGAAAACTGAAGTTGTTGTTGTCATTTTCACCTGAGCTGTTAAGACAGAAGATTTTTAATCCTATGAATGTATGTTAAGCCAGTGTTTTACCAGGACCACAATTCTATAAAATCAGGAAAAAAGGTAGAGTTAGTGCACAATTAAGGGAAAAATCATTTAATTGGCCAAATTGTTAAATTTTTATTAATCATTTTTAATTAAAATATTTTGATTTGGTTAATAGTTAAATGATTTTTTAAAATTTTAGTTGTCAGTTAATTGCATTGTTTGTATGTATGCATCTGTGTGTTTATTTATTTGTTTGTGAGCATGACCTCAAAGTGAGGGTTGATAGAGTTATCCACCGTGATTGATCAGTGGTTAAGAGTTTTAGTAAAAAGAAATACGTGGTCAATTTTATAATTATTACAAAATTTTAAGTTTATATATTTTTTATATATATAATATATATATCATAAATTGAATTATTAGACTAGTTTTTAAGTTGTTATCATTTATATATTGATGTAATAATTATTTTTGATGTGGCAATTATTGATTAAAAAATTTTATTTATAAAGTTTACTAAAATACTTCAATCTTAATATTGTTTGGATTTTCCAGTCTTAATTGGCTAATAATTTGATTAATTTAATTAAGTCCTTAGGTCAGTCAATTTAAATGTTTCACCTTAACCAAGATTTATTTTCTTTTTACAAACTTCATGTATGTGTAATAATATCAACTCTAGTTTGTAAGTTTTGACACCCTTTCTTTCTTTGACAAGATTTAATTAAAAGATAAGTCATGGATTCCATGACTTTCTTTTCCACATTTTTCTTGTCCATTTGATGTGTGTATATATGTTTGTGTCTGACATTCTCAATTTTTACATGACTCAAACTTGCAAGTTTTGACGCCCCTTCTTCCCTTTACAAGATTTTTATTAAAAAATGAGTTAGGTATTTCGTGACAGCAAATTTTTTTTGCTTGTGGTGGCCCGTGCTTTCTTTTTTCAGATTTTCCTCGTTCTTTTGATGTGTCTGTATATGTATATGTCTCTGTAATATTCTCAACTTTTCAATATACCAAACATTGTCACCTTTTACATGATTGAAACTTATGAGTGCTGGGACCCCTTCTTTCCTTGATAAAATTGTAGTGCGAGATGAGTTGGAGATTCCGTGACAGCGAATAATTCCTACTTGTGGTAGTTAGCGCTTTCTTTGCCGGATTTTCCTCGTCCTTCTTGTGTGTACAACGCAACATTCTCAACTTTTAAATATACACTCTCAACATTCACGTGATTTGAACTTGTGAGTGCTGGCACCCATTCTTTCCTTGATAAGATTTATTGAAAAATGAGTTAAGAACTTCGTGACAACAACAAAATTCTTGCTTGTGGTAGTTAGTATTTTTTTCCCCAAATTTTCCTCGCCCTTCTAATATGTATGCTTTGTTGCACGAAAACTCTATGAGAATAGAGCTTCCTAATTCATCTCCAAAACATGTACAAACTCGTTTTGGAAACTTTTTTGTGCCATTTCCTAATTAACCAAAAGTTTGGGGTCCTTTTTTAATTAATCAAAAATGTGTTTGTAGGACTTTTTTTTTTTTTTTTTTAAACCCAAATTAAGAACTGGGATGCGGCTCTTAGGCAAAAAGCAATGTGCATATAGTAAATATGAATTTGCGAACATATAATAACATTCCTCACTTTGCCAACTTATCTTTAGATAAACTTGACCAGGAGTGTGTAAAGATGTTAGTTTGGTTCATGGAATGAATTTTAAAAAGATATACGTCCTATTCGATCAATTGATAATGAAATAAATAAAGAATATAGTAAGAATTCAATTTGATTGTTTGCTTCATGAAATCAATAGATTTAGGATTTGTATTATAGTGTACTGTTTGGTTGGATTAAGGAATAGAAATGTAATAAACATTCAAAAACAAAATTACAATCCATACCTAATATATGTATGTATGTAAACTAATAATAATAATAATAATAATAATAATAATAATAATAATAATAATAATTGTTGTTGTTGTTGTTGTTGTTGTTGTTGTTGTTGCACTGAACAAAAATAAGATATTGATTAAAAGAAAATTAGGTAATAACACACACCAGTTATAAATATGCACAATAAGCAATTATAAAGTGTCCCCTAAATAAAAATGAAAATAAAATTATTTGATCAAAATTAAAGTAAAGTCACATAAATTTTATAAAGTAATTAATAATTATTATATGATGCAACTCAGAACTATATTACACATAAACCTTCAAAAAAATGCAACAAAATTGATTGGCCATTGACATGATTACTTATATACATTTAGAGTGTTCATAGCAAACATGTTAACTATGAGGGGTGTTTGTTTCATAAAATGTGAGATTACCTTAGGTAATATAATTACCTCATAAAAGTTAATGTGATATATAATTTGAGAATGACATTAGCTAATGTGTCACTAGATGTTCAAAGGAAATAGGCAAAGAAAATAGCAAGATCATCATCATCTCTTCATCTTCAATCTTGACATCAAACTTCGCTAGATTTATATGCTGCACCAAGTCTGAAGCCTCTTACATCTTAAACCCATAAAGCATATGCTTTAGATAGAGTTTGTTCGTCATAGATTTTTTTATTTTTTTATTTTTTCATAAATTGAGTCTCCAATTTATCCCTAATTTCTTTTGGAGTTTCCAAGACTATAATGTGATACATGACTTCATCTGCGAGGTAAAACCAAATGGGCTTGCATGGGCAGCTCAACTGGTTACATGGGTGAAGTTTGAGAGAAAAGACCAGTGATTGAGTCTCCCCCATATATTTTGTTAATAACAAATAAAGAGTTTCCTAATTAAATACAAGACTTAAATATTTTACAAAAAAGGACCCGGTCAATACTGACTTTTTTTAATGATGTGGTATCTTCTCGTTCACCGCGGGTGTATAGCATCTATACATCGACGGTGCATAAAATATTAATCCTTATTTTATATACTTTATCAAACATTTTCAGTCCAAAAAAACTAAATCCCACCACCAGAGTTCAAACCTATGACCACCCATGATAACGAAGATGCCATCACACTACATGATAATTGACTGGACAGAGATTATTATTGTCAATAAAACTATATATTCAATTCATTTGAAAATTGAAATAATTTAAATTCTATCAACACGAGAGTACAGCATAGTAAGTAGTGTATCTATAAGCGATGCGAGGTTGACGGGGAAGGTTATAGGATGTGTTGGGAAGTAAAGGTGTAGGAGGGAGCCGTCAAAATGGAGGAAATTAAACGAGAGGGGAGAGAGGATCTTGTGAACAACAGATCAAACAAGCTAAGGGATTCCCGTGAGACCAAAACCAGAAAACATCTAACATAGATAACCACAAACATACGTACACCACCACAGCACTACATACTAATAATAATATAATTAATGTCTTGTTAGTTAGTTGTTATATACTCCACTACGTTACTGTATGTCTGTATTGTACATCCTCATCACCACACCGTAACGTTACATCCATCTCCTTCACTTCTAAGTGCCTAATTTAGTCATTTCCACCTCTTGGGACTGCTTAGAGGATTCTACAAGTCATCATTAATTCAAAATAGATGATGACTCTCAAAACATCTTGAAACATACATTTGGAACATGAAAACTTTGAAGTTTGAATGTTAATTGTTGTGTGTTGCGTTGGAAGTTGGAATTGGAATAAATTAGAACATTTTAAAATTTTTATGTGCTAATTTTGTGTAGTTGAGTAACATTTAGTTATTTGTGTAAAATTTAATGTACCAATTTTGTCTGATAAATGATAAATTGATATTGATATAAATCAAATTAATAAAATAAATCATATATTCATATTTTTATATATTATATTTAATTAAAATATTTTTTATTTTAAGACGTGCTAGGTTGTAGAACCCCAACCCATATAAAAAGGAGCTCAGCCCAACACATTTTTGGTCTAATTCGAAACATGTTAGCTTGTATGGCCTGATTTGACAGCTCTACTTTTGTTCCAAAAAAAAGGTTTAATCCAAACACCAAGATATTACATTATTACCATTACCATCCTAACAAATTGTGAGCATAAATATAATATGTGCAGTCCAACTATTAGTTTAGGTTTTTAATTGAAATGGAGCACATGCTTTAATTTGGTATCAGAACTTTTAGATAGGATGGAACACATGCTTTAATTCAAATAGTCAATATTACTGGTTTAAGTCTCGAATTGGGTATTTATATATATACTTTTTTGTATTTTGGGATATAAGGTCTCTGATACAGTGATACTTAAACTAACCGGTTTATTTTTAACTTGCTTTCCTTTTTTCGCTTGTGTTTTGGTTGCTCCAAGCCCCCCGCTGCTATCTGTCAAATTGTGGCAGAAACTAAGGCGACTGCTAAGTAGAATAGAAGTCGTGGTCTCTCTGGTAAATGGAAGGTTATTGTTTGGAAAATTCTTTTACGCTGCACGCCAACTGCTCGATAAATTGTCTCTTAAAAAATTTGAGGCATATATGTGTGTGTGGGTGAATTGCGTAGCTGTTTTGCAATCTTAACTCTCTATTAAAGTATGGATACTGGAAACAACTTTCCTATTTGCTCGGTTTGATAAAACTGAAACTTGGAAACTGGAGCATGAACACCGTGCAGTGAATTTGTTTTGCCCTTTTTACTGACTGTGGAAAGGGATTTTGTTTGTTTTAGGTTTGAGGGTGTTGAGTTAATGCTGCAAGTTACATTCTTTTTTATTTTTTATTTTTATTTTTTATTTTTTAAGGAAGAGCAGATATATCAACAATATTATGGCTGCAAACAGGCCTCGGACTAGCAGTTTCTCTCGTAACATTGCTGCTGCTCCCGTGTCCCAGATTCCTGGACTTAAGCATGGCCCAAATGGCACAATGTTTCTTTCATCTGGCATATCTGATCTTGACAGTAATTTCATGCCACTATTCTCCCTTTCTTTTCAAATTCAAAGTAACTATACACAGAAGAGAATGCTGCAGATGAATGTTGTTGGATCTATGAGTTTGATAATTTTACATTATCTGTCTTACAATATTACTCTAGTTGGTAGGAGAGTTGATAATTTGTGGCAATTTGCCTATTTTATGGTTACTTTTAGAGATTTTGGGTGGCGGATTCTCTTTGGGGAGCCTAGTCTTGGTGATGGAAGACCCTGAGGCACCTCATCATATGCTTTTGTTGAGAAATTTTATGTCTCAGGGGATTGTTCACAAACAGCCGCTGCTTTATGCCAGTCCTGAAAGGGATCCCCGTAGTTTTCTTGGTACTTTGCCAAGTCTAATGTCTTCCAAGGATGACAAGTCTCGTGAGAGGGACACAGAACAGGTACCTACCTTATTTTCTTTACACTACATGTACACACAAAAAGGTTCATTCATGTCAGTTAAAGGAGTTGTAATTTCCTGAAATATTAATATGTACTTGCAAATTACAGGACAAGGGTTTAAGAATTGCTTGGCAATATAAGAAGTATATCGGTGAACAAAATTCAGAGGTTCAGCGAGGTAAAATTACTTGAACATAACTCTCTTGAGTTTCTTCCCTCTCCTTTTCAGCCTGTATGGTTTATCATGAGAAATCCTTTCCCCTTGAAGTTATTTCTATGTGGCAGTTGTCAGAAACTGAAATAACATTAAGCAGTGGTTCTTCAGTGAAGCAACATTATGTAACTTTTTGTATGTTTAGTAATATACTAAAATTCAAATGATGCTACAATCTAATTACATAACTTATTTTTATAAATTTGGATTTTTATATGTATATTCTTTACTAACTTTGAGTGCTGAGGATAGAACTCTAAGTTTGAGTTTTCTTGCTTTCCATGAGTAGTAATTTATCCATGTTATATTATCTTCACCTAACCATAAGCACATTTTTCCTGAGCTTTATATTTTTCTTTATTGGTACCCATGCACCAAACGTACTGTATTTGTGTGCGAAGAGGAGCTCATCTATTGTGTCATGCAGGTGGAAAAGCTGAATATTGCAATGACTTTGACTTGCGGAAGCCATTAGAGCGGCATTTCCTTAGTGGACAACGCATTGATTGCATTAGTCTTCAAGATTTTCCCAATCTAGACCCTCTACGTCAGTGTTGCTCAACTTTCTTAGCCCAAATCCCAAGGTATTAACAAACTCCATATATTTCTGGAGATAGGTGGCAATGCCTGAGCTTTGATATTATTGAGCTTGTGAATGATTTATTTAATAAATGGACTAATAGGTTTGTGTTTTTTTTTTTACCTTCTAGTTGCTCAAATTTCTTAAGATCTGTTGAAAGTTTCAGAAACAATACACTATCAAGGATCTTTATGCTATCAAATGGAATGCTATACAAGGAATAAGATGAAAACTGAACTTGATTGAGGATTTAAACCATGGGCAGTCTAGGACACATACATACTCACATTAAGAGGACACAATTTTAGAAATGTTAGAAATTGAATTTTGATTCCTAGGAGGTCACCAGTATATATAAATTTCTAAGATTTATTTTGCCTGCTCAGGGTGGTAAATAGTTCTATATGATATGTTATCAATTGTAATGTAAATCTTCTTTGTTGTCAGATGTGATGGTAACATGACTTGCACAGGCAGAATTGCCATTCAGTCACTATGTGCTCCTCAGTGCGAGTTTTCCAACAACGTCAGTGGCAATGATCACTCTCAAATTTGATTTGTTACAGTTCTTATTTGCATTTTTTTAAAGTATGCTTTTTGTTCAAAGTGGAAATTACTTTTCAAATATTCATCTATGCTATAAAGATAGTGTGGCCAGAGTGCAATGGGGTTTGATGTTTATTCACTAAAGCTTTTTTAAAGTTCAGACACTATAGGGATGAAACTGGTTGGCTCTGACTTCTGGTCTGCTGCTTATATCTCAATACAGGAGTGGGACATCCTTTCTTTCATAAGATCTTTGAAATGCATGATACGGTCGTCAAATGCAGTTGCAGTCATATCTTTTCCTTCATCTCTTATTTCCCCATCCTCCTTGAAGAGGTGGCAGCATCTAGCAGACACATTAATCTCTGTTCGACCAATTCCAGGTTTGTAGTTCTTGCATTTTTGCATATATAATAAAATTGTATATTGTTTTGTTAAAATACGATCCATAACTTGAAGCTTGGATCAGATGAGGACAAGGACTTGGCAAAGCTTCTCACGGGTTACCAGGACATGCTTGGTCTTCTCAATGTGCACAAAGTGGCACGTATTAATACACAGGTATATACTTTGTCTTTTTAACTAGCTCTTCATCCTTTATGCCTCTCATAGTTGTTGTTCAAATGCTTTAATTTTCTCTGCCTCTGAAATATTTGTTGTTCCAAACATGAGAAAAACATGAAAGTTTGGGGTCCGAAATTGAGCAAATGAATAGTCGAGGTCCTAAAATGGCTTGACCATATAGTTGGGGGACAAAAAATGTGCAGGTTTGAAGAGTTCATTGAGGTGTCTCAGTGTATTGCTTCTATCCGATTCTTAATTAGCACAGCTTGTCAACAGGTTCCTGTAATTCTTGAAGCAACCACGTTTTCAATTAAACTCCACAAGCGACGATCATTAATTCTAGAGTGTCTAAATCAAGCCCCTGTTGATGGTTCAAGTGGGGCTTCGTATGGTTCTTCTGGTAATTGCTCTGGGAGTTCCAAGACAGGGAACCTCGACTTTTAGTTGGTACCATATTGCGGTTAACTGCAATCTTTTAGGATTGTACTCGTATTTACTTGATCACATCCAGTCATGGTGAAGGTTTGGTTGACTATTGACAAATGCATTATCATTCTCATCTGAGCTTGAAGCAAAAATGAGTTCGTGGGAAAAAAATGTGCGTTGTACTTTGTAATGCAGTAATCTGTTATCTGTATTGAGTCTAACATACCCAAGAGGAAATCAGATTGAATATAACTTTGAAGATCAATATATAATAGGTAAAGAGCTGGTTAGAGTAGATTATAGACTAAACACAATGATCATGGTTTTCACATAATATATTTTTCTGACTAGCTTATTGTGCACTCCTACTATTTTATAATGTCCAACTGTTTCAGTAAATCGTGTACCATATAATTTGTGACACATGTTCTTTCATATTCATGACATGTGATTTGCATTGCTTAAATGTTTTATATTTTTGAATCAAATGTTGTCGTTTTGTATGACATGTGATTTGCATTGTTTAAATGTTTTATATTTGTAAATCAAATGTTACCATTTTGTTTGTTTCACGAATTTGTTGTGTAATTTGTGTTGGGAGAGGGAAGTTTGTAGGATGGTGTTGGAAAGTATCCATTTCCACAATCTCCACATTGTTGCTGGAGCAAGACTTTAAAGTGATCGATTGAACTAATTTTTTATAATATTATGAGTAAATGTGCGGTGTAAATACATGCTCATAGGTCATAGCAAGTGATCCATAAATTTATTCTCGTCGAACTTCAAGGGGTTACAATGATACATCATGTTTAATAGGGCGATTAACCTCCCTACAACAAAAGGATGTGAACACACACAGCCACAACTCTGAGAATACAATACACTAAACCTCTCACACTTGGTTTCTAGGAAAGCTTATAAGCTTTTGTTACGAGCTAACATGGAAACCAAATTGTGCACCTTAAGCAGCGTTTAATGTTTGTCCAATGTCAATTACAAACCTATACTTAACATCGTTCTTCTTAAGGCGGTCTATGGCAGTGTTCACATAATCCATGGGAACTACCTCAACATCCGGTGTTATGTTGTGCTTTGCAGAAAAATCAAGCATTTCCTGTGTCTCCTTCAATCCTCCAACGCTACTCCCACCCAACATCTTTCTACCTGTCATTCCACATCACAAATATTTGAGCCACCCTCACTATAAGTTTAAATTTACATCATATAATGTTTAGTATGCAAAGAGATTCTTTCTTTCTTTCTTACCTGTAATCAAGGGAGCAACTGGGAGTTCAAGTGGCTTGTCTGGCACACCCACCATCACATGCTTCCCGTTTGTCTTCAATAAACTTAGCAATGGCAGAACAGGATGAGAAGCAGAAACCGTGTCGAGTATACCATCCAACGTGCCCATTGCGGCCTAATATATATTAGAAATCAAATCATCATCATATCACTACAACATATAATCAGAAATGAATTGATTTAGCCCGCATGAGCAACTTAACAGGTCACAGATGCGAAATTTATCACAAGAGACCCAGGATAGAGCAACTTCAAAAAATGAAGGGCTCTTTGTGTGTAGTGGGCAAAAGTCTAGCCTCTGTTGGTCAATTGAGTCATCGTGGTTTACCCCTACACAAACTATGGGGGCGCATAGAGCGGGCAATTTCACCTTTTGTCACAATAAATTAATTGATTTACCCAGGGCAAAAAAACTCAGCTAGTTCTTGAGTAGTAAATTGTGGACAATGCCAAGAAATTAAGTGATGTACCCAGATGGGCCAACTCAACCGGTTCTTGAGTGGTAAATTGTGGACAATAGCAATAAATGAATTGATTTACCCCAGGCGGGATAGTTCAACTAGTTCTTGAGTGGTAAATTGTGTACAATTGCAAGAAATGAATTGATTTACCCAGACAGACAACTCAACTAGTTCTTGAGTAGTAAATTGTATAGAATGGCAAGAAATGAATTGATTTACCCAGACAAGACAACTCAACTAATTCTTGAGTGGTAAATTGTGGGCAACAGTAAGAAATGAGTTGATTTACCCAGACAGGAGAGCTCAACTAATTCTTGAGTGGTAAATTGTGGACAATATCAAGAAATGAATTGATTTATATTACCTCCATTTGGTGGGGATCACGGCTAATCAAGAATGAGTCAGCGCCAAGATGCTCAATAGCCTCTTGCTTCTTACTAGCAGAGGTGCTAATCACTGTCACCTTCATTCCAAAAGCCTTCCCAAACTTAACCGCCAAGTGGCCCAGCCCTCCAAGACCCACAACGCCAATGCTCATCCCTGCCTTGTCAAGTCCATAGTATTTCAACGGGCTATAAGTGGTGATTCCGGCGCACAACAGCGGAGCAGCCTCCATGGGCAAGTTTTCCGGCCAACGGACGACAAACCGCTCATCAGCAACCATGATGTCGGAGTAACCACCATATGTCACGGTGCCATTAATCTTGCCGTTGGCAGTTGTTACGTTTTTGGGGCAATAATTTTCCAAATTGTTTTCACAGTTTTGGCATTTGCAGCAGGAGCCTACGATATAGCCAACTCCAACTTTGTCTCCAACCTTAAATTTCTCCACCTTACTCCCAACCTCAGTCACCACGCCATTAATTTCGTGTCTGCAATCACCACAACATATAGCAACATAAATACCAAAAACCAGGGTGCCAGAATCAAGCGTTTAATACTATGCCAAAAGTTATAGCCTTTATAACCCGTCACACATTTTCGAAAGTCAAATTGTTAGACTTTAACACCAGCATCTGCCCAACAATCCCTTAATCGCATGCATGGTGCTGAACTTAGTCCTTACCAGCCTCCACCAAATAACAAAAAATTAAGGTATTATGATCAAACACTTACCACTACACCAAAAGTTATAGTCTGCCACACATTTGAGAGTCAGGGTGCTGGACTTAACCTTTAATCGGCTTCTGCCCAATAATCCCTTACTCATATGGTACTGGACTTGGCCTTACGACCTCCGTCAAACAATAAATACAAAAAACCTGAAATGCATGTATATATATGTGGAATTGAAAGAGGAGGAGGTATATACCCAGGTACAATTGGATAAGTGGTGATGCCCCAATCATTCTTGATCTGGTGAAGATCAGAGTGGCAGATGCCACAATACAGAACCTTGAACTGCACATCTTTTTCACCCGTTTCTCTGTACCCATCAATTAATTCAACAAACATTATATTATGACATAGTAAAGTAAAAACAACAAAAGCATATATGCCATGAAGATTAATGTATAGTACATACCGTCTGGAAAAGTTGAAAGGAGAGAGAAGCCCAGAGGTATCAGCAGCTGCCCATCCAAAGGCCTTCACTGGGAACTCTTCCTCGTACGATTTAGTTGCCATTTCAGTTGCTACAGGCAAGGATTTGAGAGTGGTGAGAGCAGAGTGATGAGATTTTAATGGTAAACAGGCAGGGAATTGGAAGGTTATATTATTGGTATGAAAGAGTAAGGGGCCATGAAGAAAATGTGCAAGTGGCATTGCCATATCACTTTACTTGTGGTTATCCTGATATTTATGTGATATTTCTCATCCGCTGTACACATACAAAAATAATTGAGTTTTGGTTTATCTTATATACTCATCTCACTTCTTATATATGAAACGTGAATAACGCTATGATATATAATGTATACACTACGGATACAAATATCTAATGTTTCAAGATAAATAAAGTAGCTTCATATAAAGTGCTTTACAGCTATCTTGGCCTTTTTCTTTTTGTTTTATCTAAAATTCCAAAATAATTAAAAGTAAACTCCAATATCATTGTTAAAGTCATCCAATTTAACCTGGAAGATGTAGTTGAGTGGAAAAGACTTATTTACTCTTAATTAAAGGTCAGGGTTCTTTAGTAAGCATTGAATCTTTTTTATTGAGTTTCTTTAGTTAGCATCGAATCTTTTTAAATCTCTCTTTTAAGGTTAATGGGTGTGTTTGCAAAATATCTATGTTTGAATATTATGCTGTATGTAATTAGTGAGTTTTAATACCCACTTAAGTGCATGAGGATAATATATATCTCACAAAATTCCTTGATTGGTTAGCATTGCATCTTTTAAAAATATCTCTTTTGGACTTTGTTGTCAAAGTCTCTTTCAATTATGGCATGGGGTTTTGAACTGTTCCTTTCACAACTAAAGTTATCAAATGAAGTGGTCATGAAGATGAAGACTAAATCAATTTTTTTCATTCATTCATGATCCATAAATTAAAGGCAATTTCTAATTTCAAGAGAAGATCATTGCTAATAATTATTTCATTTATTTTTTTTAAAAAAATGTTCTCTTTCTTTTTAATAGCATAACTTATGTGGTTCTTACAAAAAATATATAAAATTAATTATACTTTTTACACATATCTCACTTTCACAATCTATATCTACACGACTACACTAAATTGGAAAATGAATTTGAGATGTATGAATTGAAGTAATTAGTAGTAGTCTCTAGGCGGCCGATTGGTGCTTAGCGCCTAGGCATGATTTTGCAACCGTGATAATAATAATAATTTATTAATAAAAAAAAAGTATTGATAAATTACTTAAATCTGTAGGTATTTATGGTGTATAAAATTATTTAATTTGTTAGTAAGATTTTTTTTATAGTAATATGTGCATTTAGTGAAGTTATAAGTTATAACCATCACAAGGTGGTAATAATTGCAATCACGTTGGTCAAGATGGTTGATTTGGTAACTACAAACTTACAAGTTTTACTTGCAGCAAGAGTGGACTGTGGGTCTTCTTAGACTCTTAGGCTATGTTTGGCAAACCTAGCTGAAAAGGTAGCTGAAAGCTGAAAAGTAACTGAAAACTGAAAAGCTATAAGTTCGAAGCTGAAATCTGAAGAGCTGTTAAGCTAACTGTTATGCTTCAAAGTGTTTGGTAAAATTAATGTTTTGATAAGCTGATAAATGTAAAAAGACTAAAAAGGACATCTTCATATATACAATTTAAATAGTTTTAAATTTAAATAGGTTTGTTTATATATTAAAATATAAAACAGTGAAATCAATATAGTTTAATAAAATATAAAGTAAGAACATATATTTGAAAGCATATAAAGTAAAACAAAATGTTTATAATTCATAAGATTAGTTCATACAAAAATCAATGTTCAAACACAAATGTTAAATTGAAATTACAACCAAATATATTGAAGAGAAAAAATAAAAAAAGGTTGAGCTAAAAAGGTTTTAATTGGGAAGGGTAATTGATGTCATTTCTTTAAAATAATAAGGTTAAAGATGGAAAAAAAGTTAGGAAGCTACTAGCTTATTTTGAAACGCTATCTTAGATAGCGTTCAAAAATAAGCTCTTATTTTAAGCTACTAGCTTATTTTAGGAACATTACCAAACAGAGCTTATAGCTTATTAGTAGCTTAAAATAAGCTATAAGCTCCTAAATAAGCTCTGCCAAACAGAGGCTTAGTATGGGCCGATTAGTTATGAGTAACTTAAGATGATTTTACTTATTTTGGTCCTTTGCCATCTAAGATAGAGTTTACTCAATACATACCCTCAAGTAATGACGACAGTTTCTCTCGTGGTTATAACAATCATGAAGAATAAAAATAAAAGAGAGGTAAAAGTAAACTATGAACTGAAATTTCCTTTGCAAGAGTAGACAAAGTCTGACGTACAGAGAGTACAACATCGACCAAGAAAATAGCAAGTGGAAGAAGAAACCAACAAAACAAAAGTAACAGCTAGCGGCATGCATGCCACTATACGTACTCTACTCTGATGCTGTGTTATTATTTTTTATTTTAAATCAAACCCTACAGTTTAAGCAAAATCACAGCACAACTCGTGAGCATTACAACACACACTAAAACCTCAAAAGCATCAGAGTAGCTTAACTTAGCTTCCTGGAGATAGAATGATGGAACTGATTGTAATTAGCAGCCAGATTAAAGTTTGTATCTTGCTTAAGTAGCAGCTTTTAATGTTTTCCCAACATCTATCACAAATCTGTACTTAACATCGTTTTTCACAAGGCGGTCCAGGGCAGTGTAATAATCATTGGAACAATCTCAACATCTGGCGTTATGTTGTGCTTTGCGGAAAAATTAACCATTTCTTGTGTCTCCTTCATTCCTCCTGTAGCACTCGCGCCTACTAATTTCCTTCCTCCTGTCATTCAATGTACGATATCAAAGCGGTTAACACAATCTGTTATCGGCTAATCGCTAATTGTGAAACAAGATTGAAGAGATTCGGGCTTACCTGTAAGGATGGGGAAAACTGGGAGTTCCAATGGCTTCTCAATTGCACCCACCAAGATAAGCTTCCCATTAGTCTTCAATAAACTCAGCAATGGCAAAATAGGATGGACCACAGAAACAGTGTCGATTATACCATCCAATGTTCCCACTGCAGCCTACTCATCATACATATTACAATAGAAACCAAATTAAAGCATTAGTACAGCATTGGACAATGTACTACTATGGTAAAAAAACATCCAAAATGAACTGTGTTGGGCGGTGAAAGGTAGGTCAAGTACTCAAGTCCAACAATTCAGCAAATTAATCTGTGAATCCGGGTTCAAAATACACAATTTACATACTGAATATTCACAACTTATATACTGAATGTTCACAATTCAGTATGTAAATTGTGATGGTTCACCCTGCAATGTAAACCCAGGTCCATAGTATAACTATTGAACAATTAGTATGTAGCTAGGGGATTTGTGGGCTGAGACAAAGCCACCCTGCCTCTTGAATATGTGGTTTGAAACTCTGACAGTATATAAGAAAATAAAGTTGAGCATTTGATATGAACTATAACTTTTAACTGGTACAACAAACAAGTCACGGCGTTTAAGAGTAAAAACTTAATTGTGACCGATGAAGGGCCAAATTCAGCAAGCCTACAAACTTATTATTTACCTGCATTTGCTCAGGGTCATGACTGATCAAGAACGAGTCTACACCAAAACGCTCAATTGCCTCTTGTTTCTTGCCAACCGAGGTGCTGATCACCGTCACCTTGGTTCCAAAAGCCTTGGCGAACTTTAACGGCCATATGGCCCAGCCACGAGCCCCACCACGCCGATGTGCATTCCGGGCTTGTCCAGCCCAAGTATCTCAAGGGGCTTAAGTGTGTGATCCGGCGCAGAGAGAGGAGCCGCCTCCATGGGCAAGTTTTCCGGCCAATGAACCACGAAATGCTCGTCGCGCCATAATGTCCGAGTAACCTCCATAAGTAACTGTTTCAGTGTCGTTGTAAGTTACTAGTAATTTGTCACAGTAAACTTCGAGGTCGTTAGCGCAATTTTCGCAACTGCGACAAGAACCAATTATAGCCCCACACCTACTTTGTCTCCAACCTTAAATTTCTCGACCTTGCTCCCAACTTCAGTCACCACACCAACAATCTCGTGTCTGTATCAATTAATTATCTCAATATCACAAAGAATATACACAAATTAAAATCGATTTTTGAATTAAGCTTACCCGGGTACAATTGGATAGGTGGTGCTGCCCCATTCATTCTTGATTTGGTGAAGATCTCCGTGGCAAACGCCGCAATACAAAACCTTCAATTGCACGTCTTTTTCACCCGTTTCTCTAAACCCATCAATTAACAAACAACAAACAATGTTATATATTATCATATATGTTCTGATAATTGAAGCATGTGCTTCATCTCAACTAAAAGTTTAAGATGACAGTTGGATTGCGCATTTATGTTTATATATTATATACTCAACACTGATCGGATGCTTACCGTCTGGAAAACTTGAAAGGTGAAAGATGCCCAGAGGTATCGTTAGCTGCCCATCCAAAGACCTTCACTGGGTGCTCTTCTTCGTATGATTTAGCTGCCATTTCTTTTGAGGTTTTTCAGGAAAAGAGCTTAGAGCAGAGGAATGATCAGAAACCTTAACTCTGTCGAAGTGTGAAGAAGTTTGCTTAGTGATAACGCAGGGCAGGCATGTCTATATATATATAGATCAGAGCTATAGCCGTCAGTAGGTGGCCGCCATGAGCCCATGACGTAGCGGCTGACGCCGGAGGGGCATCCGGCAACATCGTCCGTGTTTGCTTTAACTGTTTGTTGATATGATTCAAAGTTTCCTATGATTCTTAAGTTGATGGGCTGATGCGGATAGATGTTTCGGAAAAATTCATTTTTAGTCTCTCAATTATTTCCTTCTAGCTATTCTAGTTTTTAAATTTTTATCATTGCAATATACTTTTAACTCTTTAAAAACAAGTTAGAGTATATTTTTATTCGGTATGATCAAAATTATTAAATTCTATTAAAATTTTACTTAATACATGAATATTTTAAAATTTATTATCTTTATTCTTTATAAGTTTTTCCTTTTTAATTGTAGTAGTGTAGTACATAGTTCCTATTCTCCCTACCTCGCCGGTTAAATCAAGTTTTTTAATTTACAAATGACATATCAAAAATAAATTAAAGATGATTATAATTAAAAAATTAATATTAAAACATCACTAAAGTATCATGTACTAAGTAATAGTTTAATAGTTTTGTTCGTTGCTCTAAGGTTAAAACTGTACTGTAACTTTTTTGAAGAATTAGAAATGCATATTGCAACTATAAAAAGTTAAATGACTTAAACGATTAGTAAGAAATACAGAGTAATTGACGGACTAAAAATGCATTTTTTTCTAGATGTTTTATTGGCCACAATTATCTGCCAAATTATGCCCAATACTCCAAAGTGAAAAATATAAATACTGTCGCGCCATCGCTGGCCCATTCGACGTCAGGTCAGTCATTATATGGTGGATCATAGTCTCAAAACGTCGTCGTTTCATTAAGTAAAGAAACAGTTGTTATCATATCGAGTCTTAATTAACAGAGCTCCGTAAATAAAATTACAGTTCATTTCAAAAGATATTGCCTCACATTTATTTTTAGATTATCAAATTAAATTGTAGTTGTGTTGAAAGGAAACTGCAGTGTATATAAAATGAAATTGAATAACAATTTCACATATTTGAGTGTATATTGTCCAATGAAACTGTAGTTATATCAAAATGATATTGTAGTTGTGTTGAAAGGAAACTATATTGTATTATAAAAGAAACTGTAATTGTGTTGAAATGAATCTGAATAACAATTTCATATATTTGAGTGTATAATGTCGAATGAAACTGTAGTTATATCAAAAAGGAAAAATTTGTGTTGAAAGAGAACTACAATATATATATATATATAAAAATGAAACTGAATATGTTATACATACAAAATTAACGATGCGAAACGGAGCCGTTTCTGTTGTTTTTTTTTTTCATTAATCAAAACAATGTTGTTTTGATGCATGGGTTACCATGCAAGTAAAATTTGCGTTCCTCGTCGTGGCCACCACAAATGTAACAACTTCAATTTTCTCAATAAAAAATCTATCTATATATAAAAACAATATCCTCCTCCCAAACTTTCCCGCCCAAAGTTAGTGGTATTTTGGTAAAATCACATATTTTATTTATTTATTATTTTATTAATTTATTAATCTATTTATTATTATATAATTGGTGATATATATTTGTAATCTGTAAAGGAATATAAGGAAATGAATAAGTAAGGAATATATAAGGAAAAGATCAGAATCATTTTAGGAAATGTTAGTCTACACGTTAATCTTTTAAGGAAGATTTTGCATTAAAATAAAAAGAATAGAATCAATTACTAATAATTTAGCTTTATTTTACTATTAATCTTTAAAGAAGATTTTGCATAAAAATGGAATAAAATTGGTTATTAATAATTTAGCCACAAAATCATCGTTATTTCTTCAAATAATAATGCTCAATAACCAGCCATCTAATCTGCACTATAAATACGCTTATAATCTTGAATTATTCTACCATCCATTGTTTTCTATTATTCTCTGCTATTTCTTCTTATTGTTCACTAACTAATGAAGTTTGTTTCCGTCTCTCTCCCAGACTTATCCCCAAGATGAGGAAAAGCTCAAGGAAAAGCTCAAGGAATATCAACGCTTCGCGGTCAACTAACAAATACTTGAGGGCTTATTCCACTACTCCCATGTAAATTTCTCCTAATTGTTATTCTAATAATTTAATTATATTTAGAATCTAGGTACCTATACCTCTTTCCAAATAATTTTCTGCACTAAACAAGTATTCCATTTTTCCAGTTTTTCTATTTCTCCAATTTTTCTATTTCTCTACAAAGATTACTCATTTCTCTCCAAGCATCAAATAGCCACGACATTAGCACTTGTGCTTTTACAAAAAAAGGAAATTCACACAAAAGAAATGCAATTACTGACCAAC
This sequence comes from Ipomoea trifida, assembly GCA_003576665.1. NCBI lineage: Eukaryota > Viridiplantae > Streptophyta > Magnoliopsida > Solanales > Convolvulaceae > Ipomoea > Ipomoea trifida. The sequence continues at coordinate 2,377,126 of CP025646.1, forward strand.
AAGATGACAAAGAAAAGGAAAATGAACACAACCTAATATTGGGAATATGGCTTGAGAAGATTGGGACGATCTCTATACATGAGGAATATATGAAAACTTTTGAGATTTTGAGTAAAAACCTGAAGTTTGCTGAAGGAGTACCAATGGTTAAATCATCAAAAGCCCTAAAAGATGTTCAACCTGAACTTGAGAAATTAAGACAAAAGTCAATATCAAAGGTATTTTTATGTTTTGCAGGCTATAAGAATGTAATTTTGTATGATGTGGTATCATTTTCTATTTTGAAGTTTTATTATAAGGTTAAAACAGCTAAAATCTCACTACTGCCAATGAGGGGGGAAAAATGCACGGAAAGGAAAGAAAAGAAAAAACACAGGGAAGAATAAATTTCACCCATAGACTCATTGAGACTACTCTCACATATCCTCAAGGAGCTGAAATCTAGATTATTCAAAATGAACATAAAGAAATGGTTAAATTATCTTCTGATTCTAGAACTTCAGCAAATTATTATGTTGAGAGGAAAAATCATTTTCTCTCAGCATTAATCATGTCCACACCCTGGCATAGTTCTATACGACTTTCACAGTTCAGAGAGCAATAACAAGGCTGCCAAACTACTGATATGACTGAATAACAATTTGGACATGTAGCAAATTAAAGAAAAGTAAATAAGTATTACCTCAACTTGACGACAAAAAAAATCCACAAATGAAGAAGCCGTCGATTAAATCCAAGCCTCCGTTTCACTATCATTGTCGATTAGCCATTAGCAAAGGCTCCGAAGATAGGAGAAGAAGAGAGAAAAAAAGGGAGAGAAATTAAATGGTGAAAGACATAGCCGGCTGTCAGTGACTAGAGGACTAACCTGAGGATGAAGATGGAGACCGGGAAACGGGTAGCTCACAGCTAGCGACCAGGCAAGTAGGCGACGACCGACGACCGAGTGGGCGAGAGTTGAAGCCAGCGACTAGACCACTGTTGTCTCTGTGTCTTTGGCATCTGCTGGGTGGTGGGCGGTGGCGAGGCAGAGCATAGAACCCAACTACAGGTGAAATGTGAGATGGCAACAAATAGAAAATTAAAAATAAATTATATAATTATATATAAAGTATAAATTTTTGGCAATGGAGGCTGGAAAGAAATGAATATGCTACCAAATTGAGGGAGGAGCGAAATTGATTTTTCAGATTGAGTGAGGCGGTGCAATCATGGTAGAGGTGGGTAAATTATGCTATGGACTTGATACCGTAAGGTGAATGTTCACAATTTTAGAACTCTATGTTTACAATTTAAAAAAAATTTAAATATATTTTTTTTTTAAAAAAATGTTAATAAATAAATTAACTTATTCAATGCAGATTTTTTTATTCCAATCTATATAGTTTTCATCTGATTACCATATTATTTACAAACATCATTATTTTACTCTAAGAAGTCTAACTATAACGCGTTAAAAAATTAACCAAATTAATTACACAGATAAAACCCTAATGATCAATAAAGTATAACCTAAAGAACTAAAATTTAACATGTTTATGTAGAATTATAGTTCTTAACACATTCTTAACCAAAAGTCAAGGGTTCGATCATTGGCTTTGGGTATGGAGCAACTTTAAATCTTCGGGTCAACTATCTCACCCAATAGAGCTGCCTACAATCTAGCGAGGGGATTAGTCACTGTGTTCAACAGTAGAAACCCTGAGCTACACCCAAAAAAATAAAAGCTCTTAACACATTATACAACCCAATTGTTAATCAAAAATACACAACAAATAAAACATGCCCACAAATCAAATATTCATGAAATAAATTTAATCTATACACTTAAAAAAACAGACTTAATCTATACATACCTGCTTTAGAAATATCTTATTATCCATTTAAGTACTAAGGTCCTAGATATTTTACTCAAGTAATTCTGAAATAAAGCACTAAAAAGCTATAATTCTAGATAATTTACTACATTAGTGATGTAAAATAAGTATAAAAATGTATAATAACAATATATAATATACTACCAATGTCGTCTACAAAAAAAGTTTTCAATAATGCGTAATTCATCAAAACAGTGACATTGATATACTATTATATATGTTTTCTTTTTATACAAAGAGACAAAATTGCTATATATTTACATAGAAAATATATCATCCGTATAAATAATTTCTATAACTGAGTTGCTAGACAACGAGATAATTAGCCCAATTAATACAAATCATAAACATTGATATATAAAATGTCTAAAACTTCAGCACCGGATGCATATATATACACATTGGCTATTAATTGGGCAATTATTTGCTTAAATTCAAGCAATGATAACATCATAAAACATAATCGATAAAACTCAATTCTTTAATTACACTATATAATATTCGATATTATAATTTACATAATTGTATATCGATCTAAATATTCTTAACATATTATAACAAATCCATACCGTGCAACGCACGGGCGGAAATGCTAGTAAAAATTTAATAACTTCAATATTTACCTGAGGAAAATTTGAATTTGGGTACTTAAACAGTTATACCGCTTAATGGCCCATGGTAATTGTGGGGTTGATTCTTTAAAAAGCAAAATTGGAATTTGGAAGAAAAAGTCGAAAGTTTTTGTCTTCGATTTCCACTGTGTTTCATCAGTCGTTTGAGGTGTTAATTATATTTTCATTATATTCAGTTAGCAGAGCTAGATGGCTTTAAATATCATTTTCAAACACTATTATTAACAAAAAATAACACAAAATTTTGTATAAGAATGGTTTACATGAAACAAATTTTAAATATATAAAATTTTAGTAAAAATCTAAAATTTTTGAGTAAAAATATATTCCGTAATATTTATTGAAAATGCTGATAATTTTTTTAAATATTTTTTTTTATAAAAGTATTACATGTTTATTAAATATGTCTTATGTAAAATAATTTCACACAATGTACACATAAACACATGTAATTAACAGTTTAGATAAAGGGATTATTAAAATTTTATTTAAACATTAGAAGGGAGGAATAATTAATACAAAGAGGAAATTTTGAAACGGCAATTATATTCACTAGAGAAAGAAGGAAGAATGCATTTTCTTTTATCTAGAGGGGTCAACTAACCCAAGCACGAAGCTAATAGCGTCTAATAATAATGTTTCTTTTTTATTCTCAAAAAAAAAATAATGTTTCTTTTCGGGTTGGGGTGAATAAAAAATTATATTTTAATTAAAAAATATTATACGCCTCGACATACAATAGATCTATTCTTTACTTGTACTAAGGCCATGTTTGGTAAATAGCTGTTAGCTGATGTTGTTAGCTGATTGGGTTATAATGTATAATTAATTGTTAATATTAGCTGATTGTAGAAAAGTGTTTGGTAAATTAGTTGTTAGTTGATAGCTATTTGCTATAATTTCTTTTCTTAAAAGACTAATTGAAAAGGTTGCTTTGAGTAAATTAAAGCATTAGTACAGCATTGGACAATGTTCTACTATGGTAAAAAAAATCCAAAATGAACTGTGTTGGGCAGAAACCGTTGAAACGTAAGTTAAGTCCAACAATGGGCAATAGTTATACCATGGACTCAAGTCTATATTGCAATGGACCCATCACAATTTATATACTGAATGTTCGCAATTCAAATTATGAACTAGAATTTAATTATGTATTTTGGACCTGGATTCACAAAATAATATTTCAACAATTGGTATGTAGCTAGGGGTTTGGGCCGAGACAAAATCCAATACCCTACCTCTTGAAAATGTGGTCTGACAGTATATATAAAATTAAAGTTGAGCATTTGCTATGATATGACTATAACTTTTAACTGGTACAACAAACAAGTCATGAGTTTAAGAGTAAAAACTTAATTGTGCAATAAAACTAACAGGTGTGACCTGACCGATGAAAGGCCAAGTTCAGCAAGCCTACAAACTTATTATTTACCTGCATTTGCTCAGGGTCATGACTGATCAAGAACGAGTCTACACCAAAACGCTCAATTGCCTCTTGTTTCTTGCCAACCGAGGTGCTGATCACCGTCACCTTGGTTCCAAAAGCCTTGGCGAACTTAACGGCCATATGGCCCAGCCCGCCGAGCCCCACCACGCCGATGTGCATTCCGGGCTTGTCCAGTCCGAAGTATCTCAAGGGGCTATAAGTTGTGATTCAGCCACAACAGAGGAGCGCCTCCATGGGCAAGTTTTCCGGCCAATGAACCACAAATGCTCGTCGCGACCATAATGTCCGAGTAACCTCCATAGTAACTGTTTCAGTGTCGTTGTAAGTTACTAGGATTTGTCACAGTAAACTTCGAGTCGTTAGCGCAATTTTCGCAACTGCGACAAGAACCAATTATAGCCCCACACCTACTTTGTCTCCAACCTTAAATTTCTCGACCTTGCTCCAACCTCAGTCACCACACAACAATCTCGTGTCTGTATCAATTAATTATCTCAATATCACAAAGAATATATACACAAATTAAAATGGATTTTTGAATTAAGCTTACCCGGGTACAATTGGATAGGTGGTGCTGCCCCATTCATTCTTGATTTGGTGAAGATCTGAGTGGCAAACGCCGCAATACAAAACCTTCAATTGTACGTCTTTTTCACCCGTTTCTCTAAACCCATCAATTAACAAACAACAAACAATGTTATATATTATCATATATGTTCTGATAATTGAAGCATGTGCTTCATCTCAACTAAAAGTTTAAGATGATAGTTGAATTGCACATTTATGTTTATATATTATATACTCAACACTGATCGGATGCTTACCGTCTGGAAAACTTGAAAGGGGAAAGATGCCCAGAGGTATCGTAGCTGCCCATCCAAAGACCTTCACTGGGTGCTCTTCTTCGTATGATTTAGCTGCCATTTCTTTTGAGGTTTTTCAGGAAAGAGCTTAGAGCAGAGGAATGATCAGAAACCTTAACTCTGTCGAAGTGTGAAGAAGTTTGCTTAGTGATAACGCAGGGCAGGCATGTCTTATATATATAGATCAGAGCTATAGCCGTCAGTAGGTGGCCGCCATGAGCCCATGACGTAGCGGCTGACGCCGGAGGGGCATCGGCAACATCGTCCGTGTTTGCTTTAACTGTTTGTTGATAGGATTCAAAGTTTCCATGATTCTTAAGAGTTGATGGGTGATGAGATAGATGTTTGGAAGAATCTATTTTAGCCTCTCAATTATTTTCTGCTAGTTGATTTAATTTCTAACTTTTTATCGTTGTAATATATTTTAACTCTTTAAAAAAGTTAGAGTACATTTTTAATCAGGAACAAAATTATTAAATCTATTAAAATTTTACTTAGATATGATATTTTAAAATTTATGCTTTATTCTTTATAATTCACTTTTGATATTCATATGTAAAAATGTATCTTTTCTCTAATTTTCCTTTTAATTGTAGTAGTAGTACATAGTTCCTATTTTCCCTACCTGTTAAAATCAAGTTTTTTAATTTACAAATGACATATCAAAAATAAATTGAAGATGATTATGATTAAAAGAAACATTAAAAAAGCACTAAAGTATCCTGTATAACTATTAAGTAATAGTTTAATAGTTTTGTTGTTGCTCTAGGTTAAAATTGTACCCTATCATTTTTGAAGAGTTAGGAATGATATTGCAACTATAAAAGTTAAATGACTTAAACGATAGTAAGAAATACAGAGTAATTGACGGACTAAAAATGCATTTTTCTCTAGATGTTTTATTGGCCACAATTATCTGCCAAATTATGCCCAATACTCCAAAGTGAAAAATATAAATACCGTCGCGCCATCCTGGCCCATTTGACGTCAGGTCAATCATTATATGGTGGTCATGGTCTTAAAACGCGCGTTTCATTAAGTAAAGAAACAACTGTCATCGAGTCTTAACAGAGCTCCGTAAATAAAATTACAGTTCATCTCAAAAGATATTGTCTCACATTTGTTTTAGATTATCAAATTAAATTGTAGTTGTGTTGAAAGGAAACTGCAGTGTATATAAAATGAAATTGAATAACAATTTCACATATTTGAGTGTATATTGTCCAATGAAACTGTAGTTATATCAAAATGATATTGTAGTTGTGTTGAAAGGAAACTACACTGTATTATAAAAGAAACTGTAATTGTGTTGAAAGGAATCTGAATAACAATTTCACATATTTGAGTGTATAATGTCGAATGAAACTATAGTTATATTGAAAAAGAAAAATTTGTGTTGAAAGGGAACTACAATATATATATAAAAAATGAAACTGAATATGTTATACATACAAAGTTAACGACGCGAAACGGAGAGCGCTTCTGCTGTTTCTTTATTAATCAAAACGATGTCGTTTTGATCCATGAGCCACCATGCAAGTAAAATTTGCGTTCCTCGTCGTCGCCACCACAAATGTAACTATTTCTCATCCGCTGTACACATACAAAAATAATTGAGTTTTGGTTTATCTTATATACTCATCTCACTTCTTATATATGAAACGTGAATAACGCTATGATATATAATGTATACACTACGGATACAAACATACAAATATCTAATGTTTCAAGATAAATAAAGTAGCTTCATATAAAGTGCTTTACAGCTATCTTGGCCTTTTTCTTTTTGTTTTTATCTAAGGGTGTGTTTGGTAACCCGGAAAATGATTTCCGGAAAATGTTTTCCGAGCTTTCGTTGTTTGGCAACGTCCGAAAAATGTGATCAATGGAAAATGTTTTTCGTTGACCATGGAAAACCAAGACAAAATTTCGGAAAAGAGTTATTTCCAATTTTGGTCCCACGACTATGATATCATTTCCACATTTAGTTCCTAACTATTAAAATTTTCAGATTTGGTCCCACGACTATTAAATCTCTCACATTTGGTCCTTCCGATCAAAATTCCAGTCACCGGGGACTATTTTCCGGCGAATGAATTGAATATGGGCAAAATTGTAATTTCATTTTTTTATTGGGTTTCTTTAGTTAGAGCATTCTTATCAATGCATATTTGAGAGATATTGGAACAGTGCAATCCTAGGTGGAGGGGAGAGAAGTTGGAGAGAGAAGGAATGGGAATCATCTGCAAAATAGGGGATATTGGAACAGTGCAATCCTAGGTGGAGGGGAGAGAAGTTGGAGAGAGAAGGAATGGGAATCATCTGCAAAATAGGGGATATTGGAACAGTGCAAAAAAAAAAAAAAAAAAAAAAGAGACGGCTGCTGTGCGCGTCTAGCGCACAGCATGCGCCCACTCGGGCGCGCCTGACAACCTCTGTTATTATTATTATTATTTTTTTTAAAATCATATTTATTTTATTTTTTTCTTCCCACTCCCATTTTCTCTTTCCTAATCACACTTACAAAATCTCCTCAATTACCGTGAAATATACCCACTACTAAGGATGTTCTTAGCATCGAATATTTTTAAATCTCTCTTTTAAGGTAACGGGTGAGTTTGCAAAAATATCTATGTTTGAATATTATGCTCTAATTAGTGAGTTTTAATACCCACTTAAGTGCATGAGGATAATATATATCTCACAAAATTCCTTGATTGGTGAGCATTGCATCTCTTAAAAATATCTCTTTTGGACTTTGTTGTCAAAGTCTCTTTCAATTATGGCATGGGGTTTTGAACTGTTCCTTTCACAACTAAAGTTACCAAATGAAGTGGTCATGAAGATGAAGACTAAATCAATTTTTTTCATTCATCCATGATCCATAAAGTAAAGGCAATTTCTAATTTCAAGAGAAGATCATTGCTAATAATTATTTCATTTATTTCTAAAAAAAAATGTTTTCTTTCTTTTTATATAGCATAACTTATGTGATTCTTTTTATGTTTGGTCATATGGTTGATTTGGTAACCACAAACTTATAAGTTTGACTTACAATATGAGCAGACTATTGGTTTTCTTAGTTTGAACCAATTAATTATGAATAACCTAAGTAAATTTATTTGTTGTGGCCTTTTGCCAGTTAAGATGGAGTTTGCTCAATACAGACTCTCACTAATGACGGCAGTTTCTCTTGTGGTTATAACAATCATGAAGAATAAAAATAAAAGAGAGGTAAAAGTAAAATATGAACTGAAATTTCCTTGTGCAAGAGTAGACAAAGTCTGACGTACAAAGAGTACAACATCAACCAAGAAAATAGCAAGTGGATGAAGAAACCAACAAAACAAAAGTAGCAGCTAGCGGGGCATGCATGCCACTATACGTACTCTACTCTGATGCTGTGTTATTATTATTTTTTATTTTAAATCAAACCCTACAGTTTAAGCAAAATCACAGCACAACTCTTGAGCATTACAACACACACTAAAACCTCAAACGCATCAGAGCAGCTTAGCTTAGCTTCCTGGAGATAGATAGATGGAGCTGATTGTAATTAGCAGCCAGATTAAAGTTTGTATCTTGCTTAAGTAGCAGCGTTTAATGTTTTCCCAACATCTATCACAAATCTGTACTTAACATCGTTTTTCACAAGGCGGTCCAGGGCAGTGTTCACATAATTCATTGGAACAATCTCAACTTCGGGCGTTATGTTGTGCTTTGCAGAAAAATTAACCATTTCTTGTGTCTCCTTCATTCCTCCCGTAGCACTCGCGCCCACTAATTTCCTTCCTCCTGTTATTCAATGTACAATATCAATTATCAAAGCGGTTAACACAATCTGTTATCGGCTAATCGCTAATTGTGAAACAAGATTGAAGAGATTCGGGCTTAATTACCTGTAAGGATGGGGAAAACTGGGAGTTCCAATGGCTTCTCAATTGCACCCACCAAGATAAGCTTCCCATTAGTCTTCAATAAACTCAGCAATGGCAAAATAGGATGGACGACAGAAACAGTGTCGATTATACCATCCAATGTTCCCACTGCAGCCTACTCATACATATTACAATAGAAACCAAATTAAATCAAAGCATTAGTACAGCATTGGACAATGTTCTACTATGGTAAAAAAAATCCAAAATGAACTGTGTTGGGCAGAAACCGTTGAAACGTAAGTTAAGTCCAACAATGGGCAATAGTTATACCATGGACTCAAGTCTATATTGCAAGGTGGACCCATCACAATTTATATATTGAATGTTCGCAATTCAAATTATGAACTAGAATTTAATTATGTATTTTGGACCTGGATTCACAAAATAATATTTCAACAATTGGTATGTAGCTAGGGTACTGTTGGGCCGAGACAAAATCCAATACCCTACCTCTTGAAAATGTGGTCTAACAGTATATATAAAATTAAAGTTGAGCATTTGCTATGACTTATGAGCTATAACTTTTAACTGGTACAACAAACAAGTCATGAGTTTAAGAGTAAAAACTTAATTGTGCAATAAAACTAACAGGTGCCCCGACCTGACCGATGAAAGGCCAAGTTCAGCAAGCCTACGAACTTATTATTTACCTGCATTTGCTCAGGGTCATGACTGATCAAGAACGAGTCTACACCAAAACGCTCAATTGCCTCTTGTTTCTTGCCAACCGAGGTGCTGATCACCGTCACCTTGGTTCCAAACGCCTTGGCGAACTTAACGGCCATATGGCCCAGCCCGCCGAGCCCCACCACGCCGATGTGCATTCCGGGCTTGTCCAGTCCGAAGTATCTCAAGGGGCTATAAGTTGTGATTCCAGCACACAACAGAGGAGCAGCCTCCATGGGCAAGTTTTCCGGCCAATGAACCACAAAGTGCTCGTCAGCGACCATAATGTCCGAGTAACCTCCATACGTGACTGTTTCAGTGTCGTTGTAAGTTACTAGGACTTTGTCACAGTAAACTTCGAGATCGTTAGCGCAATTTTCGCAACTGCGACAAGAACCAATTATAGTCCCCACACCTACTTTGTCTCCAACCTTAAATTTCTGGACCTTGCTCCCAACCTCAGTCACCACACCAACAATCTCGTGTCTGTATCAATTAATTATCTCAATATCACAAAGAATATATATACAAATTAAAATGGATTATTGAATTAAGCTTACCCGGGTACAATTGGATAGGTGGTGCTGCCCCATTCATTCTTGATTTGGTGAAGATCTGAGTGGCAAACGCCGCAATACAAAACCTTCAATTGCACATCTTTTTCACCCGTTTCTCTAAACCCATCAATTAACAAACAACAAACAATATTATATATTATCATGGCATATAATTGAATCATGTGTTTTATTTCAACTAAAAGTTTACTGATAGTTGGATTGCACATTTATATTTATATATTATATGCTCAACACTGATCCGATGCTTACCGTCTGGAAAACTTGAAAGGGGAAAGATGCCCAGAGGTATCGGTAGCTGCCCATCCAAAGACCTTCACTGGGTGCTCTTCTTCGTATGATTTAGCTGCCATTTCTTTTGAGGTTTTTCAGGAAAAGAGCTTAGAGCAGAGGAATGATCAGAAACCTTAACTCTGTCGAAGTGTGAAGAAGTTTGCTTAGTGATAACGCAGGGCAGGCATGTCTATATATATATAGATCAGAGCTATAGCCGTCAGTAGGTGGCCGCCATGAGCCCATGACGTAGCGGCTGACGTCGGAGGGGCATCCGGCAACATCGTCCGTGTTTGCTTTAACTGTTTGTTGATAGGATTCAAAGTTTTCCATGATTCTTAACAGAAGTTGATGGGCTGATGCGGATAGATGTTCGGAAAAATTCATTTTTAGTCCCTTAATTATTTCCTTCTAGCTATTCTAGTTTCTAACTTTTTATCATTGCAATATACTTTTAACTCTTTAAAAACAAGTTAGAGTACATTTTTATTCGGCATGATCAAAATTATTAAATTCTATTAAAATTTTACTTAATACATGAATATTTTAAAATTTATTATCTTTATTATTTATAAGTTTTTCCTTTTTAATTGTAGTAGTGTAGTACATAGTTCCTATTCTCCCTACCTGTTAAAATATCAAAAATAAATTAAAGATGATTATAATTAAAAAAGAAACATTAAAACATCACTAAAGTATCATGTACTAAGTAATACTTTAATAGTTTTGTTCGTTGCTCTAAGGTTAAAACTGTGTAACTTTTTTGAAGAGTTAGGAATGTATATTGCAACTATAAAAAGTTAAATGACTTAAACGACTAGTAAGAAATACAGAGTAATTGGCGGACTAAAAATGCATTTTTCTCTAGATGTTTTATTGGCCACAATTATTTGCCAAATTATACCCAATACTCCAAAGTGAAAAATATAAATACCGTCGCGCCATTGCTGGCCCACTCGACGTCAGGTCAGTCATTATATGGTGGATCATGGTCTCAAAACGCCGCCGTTTCATTAAGTAAAGAAACAGCTGTCATCTAGTCTTAACAGAGCTCCGTAAATAAACTTACAGTTCATCTCAAAAGATATTGCCTCACATTTATTTTTAGATTATCAAATTAAATTGTAGTTGTGTTGAAAAGAAACTGCAGTGTATATAAAATGAAATTGAATAACAATTTCACATATTTGAGTGTATATTGTCCAATGAAACTGTAGTTATATCAAAATGATATTGTAGTTGTGTTGAAAAGAAACTACACTGTATTATAAAAGAAACTGTAATTGTGTTGAAAAGAATCTAAATAACAATTTCACATATTTGAGTGTATAATGTCGAATGAAACTGTAGTTATATCAAAAAGGAAAAATTTGTGTTGAAATGGAACTACAATATATATATAAAAAAAATGAAACTGAATATGTTATACATACAAAGTTAACGACGCGGAACGGAGCCGCTTCTGCTGTTTCTTTTCATTAATCAAAACAATATCGTCTTGATGCATGGGATACCATGCAAGTAAAATTTGCGTTCCTCGTCGTGGCCACCACAAATGTAACAACTTCAATTTTCTCAAAAAAAAAAAAGTAATAACTTCAATATTTACCTGAGGAAAATTTGAATTTGGGTAATTAAACAGTTATACCGCTTAATGGCCCATGGTAATTGTGGGGTTGATTCTTTAAAAAGCAAAATTGGAATTTGGAAGAAAAAGTCGAAAGTTTTTGTCTTCGATTTCCACTGTGTTTCATCAGTCGTTTGAGGTGTTAATTATATTTTCATTATATTCAGTTAGCAGAGCTAGATGGCTTTAAATATCATTTTCAAACACTATTATTAACAAAAAATAACACAAAATTTTGTATAAGAATGGTTTACATGAAACAAATTTAAAATTTATAAATTTTTTAGTAAAAATCTAATATTTTTGAGTAAAAATATACTCTGTAATATTTATTGATAATACTGATAATTTTTTTCATAAAAGTATTACTTGTTTAAAATGTCTTATGTAAAATAATTTCACACAATGTACACATGTAATTAACAGTTTAGAAAAAGGGATTATTAAAATTTTATTTAAACATTAGAAGGGAGGAATAATTAATACAAAGAGGAAATTTTGAAACGGCAATTATATTCACTAGAGAAAGAAGGAAGAATGCATTTTCTTTTATCTAGAGGGGTCAACTAACCCAATGCAAGCACGAAGCTAATAGCGTCTAATAATGTTTCCTTTCGGGTTGGGGTGAATAAAAAATTATATTTTAATTAAAAAATATTATACGTCTCGACATACCGTAGATCTATTCTTTACTTTTACTAATGTCATGTTTGATAAATAGCTGTTAGCTGATGCTGCTAGCTGATTGGGTTAGAAGGTATAATTAATTGATAATATTAGTTGATTATAGAAAAGTGTTTGGTAAATTAGATATTAGCTAATAGCTATTTGGTATAATTTTTTTTCTCAAAAGACTAATTGAAAAAGTTGCTTTGAGTAGCATTTTGAAATTTAGTATTTTGGAGTTACAAAAAGCTTACTAACCAAACACTTATATTAATTTTTTAACCAAGTCAATGATCAAATAGACCAAAATTAGTTGATAAGCTATGTAATTTTATTCTTTAACTTATCCTATGATACAAAGATTTGAGAGTTTCTGTTTTTGTTTTCTTGTGGCTGCGGATGAAGCTGCTTTTCTTAGGCCTATCTAATCAAAATTATTAGAGTGGACATACTATGACCACCTTATACAAATACCACTCATATTTAACTCCCATCATTATATTCGCATTAATATGAAAGGGGATTTTTTTTTTCTGTTAAAAAATATATAAAATATCCCATTCAATTCCTTAAATTATTTATTTGTAATTATTTATCAATCCTCTCCCATTCAAATCCTGGCACAATCGGTCCTCCAAACAATCCCTTATTATGGCATGCAAACTATTTTCATGCCAGCTGGTATTTTGGAGGAAATTAATAAACGTATTCGTCATTTTATCTGGGGAGGCACCCCGTAGGTCCGAAAGTGTCATCTTGCGTGCTGGGACGTTGTCACTAAGCCAAAGACTGCGGGAGGTTTGGGAATTCGATCTGCAAGGGATATGAACATGGCTTTCATGGCCAAACTTGGATGGCAAATTGCCACCAATGCGGAGAACCTTTGGGTTAAAATCCTTAGGGGCCGTTTGGTTCGGGTCATCTGAGATTACCTATTGTAATCTGAGTCTGGTAATGTTATATTACCTTGTTTGTTTCAAGTTATGAGATTACCTGGTAATGTTATATTACCTCAAAGCTGATGTGGCGGTAATGTTTCAAGGTAATGTGATTACCCCCGTTTTTTTAGGTAATCTAAGATTACCTTGGATTATTCCAACTTTGCCCTTGTTAACTAACCCTTATATATAATAATAATAATAATAATAATAATAATAATAATAACACAATAACATATATAAAATAAATATATGTTTATATAATCAAATATACATGTGTGTATATTTTATATATTTATTTTTTTTAATATTAAGCATCAATACATTCATACATATAAATAAATAAAAATACACACAATAAAGACACACGAATAAATAATATATATATATATATATATATATATATATATATATATATATATATATATATATATATATATATAAGGGCATTATAGTAAATTGACCCATATAACCTAAAATATAACCCTTAACCAAACAAAGTAATCTTATATACCACAATCCAAACCAAACACATTAGGTAATCTTACATTCCCAAAATCTCACATTACCTTCCTGAAGGTAATCCTATTACCTAGGGTAATCCAAGATTCCGTGAACCAAACGCCCCCTTAAGGAAAAGTATGCACATGGAAAATCAGGAGTTGAAGCCTTATGCTCGAAACAGTCCTGCTCGAATGCTTGGAGAGGGATTGTAGCTGCCACGTCCATTGTTAGGAAGGGAATTAGAACCCAGGTCAGGAATGGCAAATCTACCCGCTTCTGGACCGATGCTTGGATTCTTGAGGAGCCGCTTGCTGACATGCTCCCTAACCATGCCAATATGCACAACACTGAAGACAAGGTCAGTGATTACTGGCACAATGATGGGGGATGGAAATGGGAGATAATTGCACAACTACCGCTTGAGATCAAACACAAGCTGGAGGCTTTGTCGCTGCAAGATGGAGAGGAAGACGATGAAAGCTATTGGAAGACTGAGGCATCAGGTAAATTCTCTGTCAGCTCTGCGTTTTTTTTAACTCACGCCTTTGAGACTAGTGTGCAGGAAAGTTTCTGGAAAAAACTATGGAGATTAAAGGTCCCTAATAAAATCAAAACTTTCTTATGGACCGCTATGCATGATCGTGTCATGGGGAACGCGGAAAGAAAGAGAAGGGGCCTCACTTTAGAAGACGGCTGTGTGGAGTGCCCGGGGAAGTCGGAGACAATCGAACATATCCTATGGGGATGTGAGAAAGCTACCGAGCTCTGGAGGGCTTTTGCATGTGCGACAAGAAGACGACGCTGGAGAAGCTTACAGTTTAAGGACTGGATGATAGAAAACATAACCAACGAGCATGAGGAGCGGGGTGATACCATGTGGCCTAACCGATTCGCCATTATTGTCTGATGGATTTGGAGATGGCGTTGTGACAAAATCTTTAATGATAGAGGAGTGACTGTGCAACATAAGATAAATTGGATCAAGGATGCTGATCATGAGATTAGCAAAGCCTCTACTCGATCCGAGGACAGCAACACTACTGTAGGAAGGAGCCGAATAATTTGGCTTAGATGGAGGGCATCTACAGACCACTGCTTCACTTTGAACGTGGATGGCAGCGTGAAGTATGGGACTCAGAAGGCTGGAATCGGTGGTGTCATCAGGAACTGTTGGAAAATTGCACTAAAAATGGCATTTTAAGTGGCCATTTTGTGGTATAAATATTTGCGGGCAGAGTTGTGCTGTGATTTTGCTTAAACTGTAGGGTTTGATTTAAAATAAAAAATAATAACACAGCATCAGAGTAGAGTACGTATAGTGGCATGCATGCCGCTAGCTGTACTTTTGTTTTGTTGGTTTCTTCTCCACTTGCTATTTTCTTGGTGATGTTGTACTCTTTGTACGTCAGACTTTGTCTACTACTCTTGCACAAGGAAATTTCAGTTCATATTTTACTTTTACCTCTCTTTTATTTTTATTCTTCATGATTGTTATAACCACAAGAGAAACTGCCGTCATTATGAGGTTGTATTGAGAAACTCATCTTAGATGGCAAAGGACCAAAAAGTAAATTTACTTAGGTTATTCATAATTAATGGTTCAAACTAAGAAACAACATCAGTCTGCTCATATTGTAAGTAAACTTATAAGTTTGTGGTTACCAAATCAACCATATGACCAAACATAAAAAGA
>CP025646.1:2392849-2426088 GCA_003576665.1 Ipomoea trifida
CAGTGACTATGCGAACACTGCAATTGAGCGCCTTGCCAAAGCGGATGTGAAATACAGATTTGTTTTGGATATTGGGAACACATTGAAAGCTCGCTGCTTAAGGAGTGAGACATTTGTATTGTGATAAAAAGGAAGAATTTGGTCTCACAGAAATTTGAATGATTATTGAGAATATATAATAGAGAGAGCTCCGCCTCCACCTTATTTCTTCACTCCCTCTTCCTTTCTCTTCTCTTGTTCTTAGCATCAAAACATCATAACCTAATATTATTATGAATAGTGTCAAATAAGTCACTAAATTTATAATTTTTGTGCAATTGAGTCATGGAATTTAAAATGTGTAACTAATAAATCATTATTAAAGGGTAAGGGAAAGTTGAAACCGTAAGATTTCCTAAATATTAATGCATGCCTTCATCATCACCCACTCCAACGACTATGTCTTCTAATCATCGCCAAAGTCTCAAACAAACAATTTGTTTGATTATAAGGGTATGCCCCCATCTATTTGTTATTCAATTTGTGCTTAATATATTTTATCTTTTTTCCCAAAAAAATGACATGAGTCTATTATACTAAAGAGTAAAATAACTGTCACAGTTTAATTTCATTTTTTTTAAAAAGGCAAAATGAAAATTGTAACTTTTTTTGTTTTGTTTTAATTCAAATAAAAATAGTAAATACAAGTAAAAGATAAAAGTAAATATTAAAATTCATGTTTATGATGATATAATTATATTTTTCCGATTAGCTACAAATTTATTTAATTATGCACACCCCTAGACAATAATATTTAAAATATAGTACATATTATGATTAATTAATGATTAAATTATTAATTAATCATATATATTATTGTATCGAATTAAATTTTTTATCATCAAATACTAGTCACATAACCGTACCATTGACACAGTTTATTTCCTTACTAATTTCTATGTCTAAAAGAAGTTTTCTAATGTGCATGTATGTTTTAGAATATTACGCGGAGTATAATTTTTAAAGTAAATATAATGTATATGTTGCATGTTTAAGACTTTGTGATTGAATAATATTAACTTATAATTTTAAGCTATGATGTTATAAAATTTAAGAGACAACATGCATCGATAAGATGACTAATATTTATTCTAGCAGTGTAGGGATTATGTCCAAGGAGATATCTTTTGGCCCGGATTTGGCCTCTGAGGTATTGAGTCACCAAGTTTACATCATCTTCCAAATGTTTTATGTCGGCCAAGAGTGTGGGGGATCTTGAACTTTTGGCGTTGGAATTGAACCTTTTTGGGAGAGGATTGATTTTTTTATTTTTTTTTTTGTATCAGACAGGAGGGGGGGACCCCCAGGGGAACCGCCTTTCAAGCTGGCTCCATCACTCTACGCGAATTCACGACATGCGCAAGGTTGTCGAGGTAAGCTTCCTCGCTCACGAGGGGGCAAACATCCACCATCTTCCTCTCATCGATCTGCATAGCTCCAAACGACGCGAGGCGGTCGGCCACTCTATTCTGCTCACGGTAAATCGCTCGAAAAGAAATCTTCCAGTCTCTGCTTTTCCACCGTTTGACCTCATCAATACATTGACGAATGGGTCCTCGACCATCCAAGTCTTCTTGAATCCACTGGACAACTTGGCTAGCGTCCGATTGCACCTCTAAGTCACGAATGCCTTTCTTCCATGCCCAATCTAAGCATTCAACAATGCTCTCGCTTCAACAATGGTAGGGTCTTCATTAGATGTCTCGAACGAGAGATCAGTTCGATCTCATGTGGTCTGAGATGGAAACTTAGCCCGCAAGGCCAGCCACTTTTCCGGACGACATTCGTGCCCGCAGGTGCAGGCGCACACAAGTTCAAGCCTTCGAACTCATTTTGGAATTTGATTTGCACCCCCCCCCCCCCCTGCGCGCGAGAGAGAGCATCTATGCTATACAAGTTACTTAGTCATAGAAAGTCCTTGATATATAGTGGTGCAAAAGTTCATTCCAAACCAATGTGGGACAAAGCTACATAAGCTTTCCACACTGAATTCCATCCCAAAACTTAGTCCGTTTGAGAATCAATTTCTCATTCACCCATTATCCATTTGAGCGTTATATATATCGATTTCTTCGTCTAAGAACGAAGAACCCGAATCCACTTTGACCCGACCCAAAATCGGAAGTGGAAGCATTACAACACACACTAAAACCTCAAAAGCATCAGAGTAGCTTAACTTAGCTTCCTGGAGATAGAATGATGGAACTGATTGTAATTAGCAGCCAGATTAAAGTTTGTATCTTGCTTAAGTAGCAGCTTTTAATGTTTTCCCAACATCTATCACAAATCTGTACTTAACATCGTTTTTCACAAGGCGGTCCAGGGCAGTGTTCACATAATCCATTGGAACAATCTCAACATCTGGCGTTATGTTGTGCTTTGCGGAAAAATTAACCATTTCTTGTGTCTCCTTCATTCCTCCTGTAGCACTCGCGCCTACTAATTTCCTTCCTCCTGTCATTCAATGTACGATATCAAAGCGGTTAACACAATCTGTTATCGGCTAATCGCTAATTGTGAAACAAGATTGAAGAGATTCGGGCTTACCTGTAAGGATGGGGAAAACTGGGAGTTCCAATGGCTTCTCAATTGCACCCACCAAGATAAGCTTCCCATTAGTCTTCAATAAACTCAGCAATGGCAAAATAGGATGGACCACAGAAACAGTGTCGATTATACCATCCAATGTTCCCACTGCAGCCTACTCATCATACATATTACAATAGAAACCAAATTAAAGCATTAGTACAGCATTGGACAATGTACTACTATGGTAAAAAAACATCCAAAATGAACTGTGTTGGGCGGTGAAAGGTAGGTCAAGTCCAACAATTCAGCAAATTAATCTGTGAATCCGGGTTCAAAATACACAATTTACATACTGAATATTCACAACTTATATACTGAATGTTCACAATTCAGTATGTAAATTGTGATGGGTTCACCTTGCAATGTAAACCCAGGTCCATAGTATAACTATTGAACAATTAGTATGTAGCTAGGGGATTTGTGGGCTGAGACAAAGCCAATACCCTGCCTCTTGAATATGTGGTTTGAAACTCTGACAGTATATAAGAAAATAAAGTTGAGCATTTGATATGAACTATAACTTTTAACTGGTACAACAAACAAGTCACGGGTTTAAGAGTAAAAACTTAATTGTGACCGATGAAGGGCCAAATTCAGCAAGCCTACAAACTTATTATTTACCTGCATTTGCTCAGGGTCATGACTGATCAAGAACGAGTCTACACCAAAACGCTCAATTGCCTCTTGTTTCTTGCCAACCGAGGTGCTGATCACCGTCACCTTGGTTCCAAAAGCCTTGGCGAACTTAACGGCCATATGGCCCAGCCCACCGAGCCCCACCACGCCGATGTGCATTCCGGGCTTGTCCAGCCCAAAGTATCTCAAGGGGCTGTAAGTGGTGATCCCGGCGCAGAGCAGAGGAGCCGCCTCCATGGGCAAGTTTTCCGGCCAATGAACCACGAAATGCTCGTCGGCGACCATAATGTCCGAGTAACCTCCATAAGTAACTGTTTCAGTGTCGTTGTAAGTTACTAGTAATTTGTCACAGTAAACTTCGAGGTCGTTAGCGCAATTTTCGCAACTGCGACAAGAACCAATTATAGCCCCCACACCTACTTTGTCTCCAACCTTAAATTTCTCGACCTTGCTCCCAACTTCAGTCACCACACCAACAATCTCGTGTCTGTATCAATTAATTATCTCAATATCACAAAGAATATACACAAATTAAAATCGATTTTTGAATTAAGCTTACCCGGGTACAATTGGATAGGTGGTGCTGCCCCATTCATTCTTGATTTGGTGAAGATCTCCGTGGCAAACGCCGCAATACAAAACCTTCAATTGCACGTCTTTTTCACCCGTTTCTCTAAACCCATCAATTAACAAACAACAAACAATGTTATATATTATCATATATGTTCTGATAATTGAAGCATGTGCTTCATCTCAACTAAAAGTTTAAGATGACAGTTGGATTGCGCATTTATGTTTATATATTATATACTCAACACTGATCGGATGCTTACCGTCTGGAAAACTTGAAAGGTGAAAGATGCCCAGAGGTATCGTTAGCTGCCCATCCAAAGACCTTCACTGGGTGCTCTTCTTCGTATGATTTAGCTGCCATTTCTTTTGAGGTTTTTCAGGAAAAGAGCTTAGAGCAGAGGAATGATCAGAAACCTTAACTCTGTCGAAGTGTGAAGAAGTTTGCTTAGTGATAACGCAGGGCAGGCATGTCTATATATATAGATCAGAGCTATAGCCGTCAGTAGGTGGCCGCCATGAGCCCATGACGTAGCGGCTGACGCCGGAGGGGCATCTGGCAACATCGTCCGTGTTTGCTTTAACTGTTTGTTGATAGGATTCAAAGTTTTCCATGATTCTTAACAGAGGTTGATGGGTTGATGTAGATAGATGTTTGGAAGAATCTATTTTAGCCTCTCAATTATTTTCTGCTAGTTGATTTAATTTCTAACTTTTTATCGTTGTAATATATTTTTAACTCTTTAAAAATAAGTTAGAGTACATTTTTAATCCAGGAACAAAATTATTAAACTCTATTAAAATTTTACTTAGTATATGAGTATTTTAAAATTTATTGTCTTTATTCTTTATAACTTTTTCACTTTTGATATTTCATATGTAAAAAAAAAAAATGATAATCTGTTTCTCTAAATTTTTCCTTTATAATTGTAGTAGTACATAGTTCCTATTTTCCCTACCTGTTAAAATCAAGTTTTTTTAATTTACAAATGACATATCAAAAATAAATTGAAGATGATTATGATTAAAAAGGAAACATTAAAAAAGCACTAAAGTATCCTGTATTAACTATTAAGTAATAGTTTAATAGTTTTGTTGCTCTAGGTTAAAATTGTACCCTATCATTTTTGAAGAGTTAGGAATGTATATTGCAACTATAAAAAGTTAAATGACTTAAACGACTAGTAAGAAATACAGAGTAATTGACGGACTAAAAATGCATTTTTCTCTAGATGTTTTATTGGCCACAATTATCTGCCAAATTATGCCCAATACTCCAAAGTGAAAAATATAAATACCGTCGCGCCATCACTGGCCCATTTGACGTCAGGTCAATCATTATATGGTGGCTCATGGTCTTAAAACGCCGCCGTTTCATTAAGTAAAGAAACAACTGTCATCGAGTCTTAACAGAGCTCCGTAAATAAAATTACAGTTCATCTCAAAAGATATTGTCTCACATTTGTTTTAGATTATCAAATTAAATTGTAGTTGTGTTGAAAGGAAACTGCAGTGTATATAAAATGAAATTGAATAACAATTTCACATATTTGAGTGTATATTGTCCAATGAAACTGTAGTTATATCAAAATGATATTGTAGTTGTGTTGAAAGGAAACTACACTGTATTATAAAAGAAACTGTAATTGTGTTGAAAGGAATCTGAATAACAATTTCACATATTTGAGTGTATAATGTCGAATGAAACTATAGTTATATTGAAAAAGAAAAATTTGTGTTGAAAGGGAACTACAATATATATATAAAAAATGAAACTGAATATGTTATACATACAAAGTTAACGACGCGAAACGGAGCCGCTTCTGCTGTTTCTTTTTATTAATCAAAACGATGTCGTTTTGATCCATGAGCCACCATGCAAGTAAAATTTGCGTTCCTCGTCGTCGCCACCACAAATGTAACAACTTCAATATTTACCTGAGGAAAATTTGAATTTGGGTACTTAAACAGTTATACCGCTTAATGGCCCATGGTAATTGTGGGGTTGATTCTTTAAAAAGCAAAATTGGAATTTGGAAGAAAAAGTCGAAAGTTTTTGTCTTCGATTTCCACTGTGTTTCATCAGTCGTTTGAGGTGTTAATTCTATTTTCATTATATTCAGTTAGCAGAGCTAGATGGCTTTAAATATCATTTTCAAACACTATTATTAACAAAAAATAACACAAAATTTTGTATAAGAATGGTTTACATGAAACAAATTTTAAATATATAATTTTTTTAGTAAAAATCTAATATTTTTGAGTAAAAATATACTCCGTAATATTTATTGATAATGCTGATAATTTTTTAAAATATTTTTTTCATAAAAGTATTACATGTTTAAAATATGTCTTGTGTAAAATAATTTCACACAATGTACACATGTAATTAACAGTTTAGAAAAAATGATTATTAAAATTTTATTTAAACATTAGAAGGGAGGAATAATTAATACAAAGAGGAAATTTTGAAACGGCAATTATATTCACTACAGAAAGAAGGAAGAATGCATTTTCTTTTATCTAGAGGGGTCAACTAACCCAAGCACGAAGCTAATAGCGTCTAATAATGTTTCTTTTCGGGTTGGGGTGAATAAAAAATTATATTTTAATTAAAAAAATATTATACGTCTTGACATACAGTAGATCTATTCTTTACTTTTACTAGGCCATGTTTGGTAAATAGCTGTTAGCTGATTGGGTTAGAAGGTATAATTAATTGATAATATTAGCTGATTGTAGAAAAGTATTTGGTAAATTAGATGTTAGCTGATAGCTATTTGGTATAATTTCTTTTCTCAAAAGGCTAATTGAAAAGGTTGCTTTGAGTAGCATTTTGAAATTTAGTATTTTGGAGTTATAAAAAGCTTATTAACCAAATACTTATATTAATTTTTTTAACCAAGTCAATGATCAAATAGACCAAAATTAATTGATAGGCTAATTATATACCAAATAAGGCCTGAATGTAATTTTATTCTTAACTTATCCTATGATACAAAGATTTGAGAGTTTCTGTTTTTGTTTTCTTGTGGCTGCGGATGAAGCTGCTTTTCTTAGGCCTATCTAATCAAAATTATTAGAGTGGACATACTATGACCACCTTATACAAATACCACTCATATTTAACTCCCATCATTATATTGGCATTAATATGAAGGGGATTTCCTTTTTCTGTTAAAAAGTATATATAAAATATCCCATTCAATTCCTTAAATTATTTATTTGTAATTAATTCGGAATAAATATCAATCTTCCCTAAAAAATGTTGAATTCCCAACCCCAACGCTCAAGATCCCCCACACTCTGGCCGAATAAAACATTTGGAAGGATGTAAACCCTGGTGACTCAATACCTCAGTAAGGCCAAATACCGGTGCGCATAAAGGATATGCTCACTTTGGACATAATCCCTACACTGCTAGAATAAATATTAGTCAATCTTATCGATTGTTGTCTCTTAAATTTATAACATCATAGCTTAAAATTATAAGTTAATATTATTCAATCACAAAGTCTTAAACATGCATACATTATATTTACTTTTAAAAAATATATACTCCGTAATATTCTAAAACATACATGCACATTAGAAAACTTCTTTTAGACATAGAAAGTAAGGAAATAAACTGTGTCAATGGTACGGTTATGTGACTAGTATTTGATGATAAAAAATTTAATTCGAACAATAATATATTATGATTAATTAATAATTTAATCATTAATTAATTATAATGTACTATATTTTAAATACTATTGTCTAGGGGTGTGCATAATAGACTCATTATGTCATTTTTTTGGGAAAAAAAGATAAAACATATTAACACAAATTGAATAACAAATAGATTAGACATACCCTGACAATCAAAACAAACTGTTTGTTTGAGACTTTGGCGATTATTAGAAGACATAGTCGTTGGAGGGTGGGTGATGATGAAGGCATGCATTAATATTTAGGAAAATCTTACGGTTTCAACTTTCCCTTACCCTTTAATAATGATTTATTAGTTACACATTTTAAATTCGATGACTCAATTGCACAAAAATTATAAATTTAGTGACTTATTTGACACTATTTTCATAATAATAATTAGGTTATGATGGTTTTGATGCTAAGAACAAGAGAAGAGAAAGGAAGAGGGAGTGAAGAAATAAGGTGGAGGCCGGAGCTCCTCTCTATTATTATATTCTCAATAATCATTCAAATTTCTGTGAGACCAAATTCTTCCTTTTTATCACAATACAAATGTCTCACTCCTTAAGCAGCGCAGCTTTCAATGTGTTCCCAATATCCAAAACAAATCTGTATTTCACATCCGCTTTGGCAAGGCGCTCCATTGCAGTGTTCGCATAGTCCACTGGAACAACCTCAACCTCGGGTACCACGTTGTGCTTTGCCGAGAAATCAAGCATCTCTTGCGTCTCTTTTATCCCTCCTATCAGACTCCCTGCCACTAGCTTCCTACCTGTCGATGACATTAAGATTTCTCAGTTTACGCTAGACTAATCTTATATATACTCATAAGTTAAGAATGAATCGTCCCTTCGATTCCAGGTTTCCATCCTGACTCATATAATAAGGTTTTAAGGTGATTGGTTGAACCAACTGAGCTAGCCTTGCGGGGCGAAACATGTACAGAATGAGGGAATGACTTACCCATAAGCAAGGGGAAAATTGGGAGTTCAAGTGGCTTTTCTGGTGCACCAACCATCACAAGTTTTCCATTAGTCTTCAATAAGCTTAGCAGCGGCAGAATAGGATGCACTGCAGAAACTGTGTCAATTATTCCATCCAATGTGCCTACTGCACCCTAATTACATTAATCCACCCAAAAAACATCATTAGAACAACACCTAAACATTATCAAGAATATAATACAAAAATTTGCCTACACCCGACAACTCATCAGTTCTTGCTTAATAAATTGTCAGCAAGAACACATGATCGAACCCTAACTAACCACCCTAGTATGGATTGGGTGGCTCCTTGTGAGAGCCAGATACTGGTTATCTCACCTAATGAGTCATTGAGTTATCATGATTTATTACCTGCATCTGTTCAGCATCACGGCTAATCAAGAACGAGTCTGCACCAAATTTCTCAATGGCCTCTTGTTTCTTACTAGCTGAGGTGCTTATCACTGTGACATGACATCCAAAAGTCTTAGCGTACTTCAAAGCCATATGGCCAAGGCCACCAAGACCCACAACGCCAATGTGCAATCCAGGCTTGTCAAGTCCGAAGTATTTCATCGGGCTATACGTCGTGATCCCGGCGCAGAGGAGAGGAGCAGCCTCCAACGGCAAATTTTCCGGCCAACGGACCACGAAGTGCTCATCCGCAACCATGATGTCGGAGTAGCCTCCGTATGTTACGGTTCCAGCAGCATTGTACGTAAGTACGAGTTGAGGGCAATAATTTTCCTGATCGCTCTCACATTGTTCGCATTTGCGACACGATCCTACCAAACACCCAACCCCAACCTTGTCACCAACCTTAAATTTCTCGACCTTGCTGCCAATCTCAGTCACCACACCAACAATCTCGTGCCTGTATGTACACGAATTAACATGATCAGATTTTAGGGCGTGCAAGATGTGCAACAGCATAAGACTTCAATTTTTAGAGGGCCTAATATTTATTTTTGACCTAGTTACTTTTTTTTTTTGACCTAGCTACTTAATTTAAATTGGAAGTGAACTGAAGTAGAAACTGTGATTTTTGCATTCAGTTGGTGTTACCCCCTTCATACTTATTTGAAGTCAAAATCATATATTTTAAGGGCCTCGTTTATTTATAAGAACAAGGCTACAAAAATTCAAAAATCAACCCTGTGAATTAACATAGGAGTTCTGGGGGCTTAAAGATTAATCTGACAAAAAAAAAGTGAAATAAAGGAAGATTGAAGATTACCCGGGCACAAGTGGATAGACAGTGTTGCCCCATTCATTCTTCATTTGGTGAAGATCAGAGTGGCAAATGCCACAGTACAAAACCTTGAACTGCACATCTTTTTCACCTGTTTCTCTGCATCCATTAACAGTTCCATATAATGCCATACAAACCAAATCTAAGTACCAGAAGTATAAACTCACAAGATAAGAGATCGATATAGAAATGCGTCTCAGTTATAGCGATCCAAAAAGTTTTGGAATTTGCATATATACCTTCTGGAAAATTTGAAGGGAGAAAGAAGCCCAGATGTGTCCCTAGCTGCCAATCCAAGGGCCTTCACAGGGTGCTCTTCTTCATATGATGTTGCCATTCCGCCGTATCAGAGACAGATAAATCTCTGGAAAGAAATCAGAAATTCAGAGAAAATGGAAATGGTGGTTTGGAGAGCTAGCCAAGGGTTTGTATATATAGGGTTTAGCAGGTAGAACTAGAGGAAGGTAAAATAAGTCCTCAAACTTTATCCGAAAAAATAATTAGACCCCTTAATTTTAAAAATGTTTTTATTAAATCCATTACATACACTTTATCTATTTTATGTAATTAAAATAAATAGTCAATTATTTAAAGGTAACAAGTAAAATTATTGACATGTTAATAAATAAAATAAATTAAAAATTAAAAATATAGAGAAATCGACAACTTCTCTGTCCAAACTTTGGATGGAGAAGACAGAGGTTGGCGAAAAAGATGAATATACGCTAGAAAAAGTTCCTTACAGGCGATCATTATATTTTTTTAAAAAAAAGTTATTTTTAATTTTTGTTATAAAAAACTGGCATGTCAATAATGTCTTCTTATATAACATTAGGTTTATCGGATAATTAACTTAATTATAACAATTTAACAAGTTATCAGTTTATTTGCATCAAATCGACGAGTTTGGCGGTCATGGTACACTTAATTGTAACAATTTTACAAGTTATCAGTTTATTTGCATCAAACCAACAAGTTTATGTGTTTAATTGTAACTTTTTCAAGTTCATGATTTTTTGATTTTTTGGTTTTTTGATTTTTTGGTTTTTTGGTTTTTTTTTTCTTTTTAAATAGTTTGATGACTTATTTAACTCAATCTTTTCCTATTTAGCAAAAATCTCATATCTGAAATTTTTTATAATGTTGAGAAGCTACCAAATGCAATATTTCTGTAAATGAATATCATTCTATTCAAGAAATGAAAATGATATTTAAAATACATAATCAGCATCAAATTAACATAATCCGTCATTTACTTATTTAGGCTTTGTTAATTATGATAATATTTTAAATTAAATGCGTAAGGAAGTCAAGGAAATTAAATCAATTTTCATTTATTGCGAATTTGGTTTAGGAAAGCAGATCATAATACATTGAAGTTGGATAATCATACACATCTGATTGTCTCAATTATGTTGTTTCAAAATTTCTCAAGTTTCTATAGGGATGTCATATTCCATATGCCCAAAAAACAAACCACAATCCTAAATATTTAATAACAAATATTAAATTATCAAATTATATGAGAACTACCATATAGTGTGATGGCATACCAGTTATCATTTCAAATGGATGGTCATAGAATAGATACTATATTATAAATAATCATAAGTATTTCAAAAAAAAAAAAAATCATATCATATCACTAGCTAATAACATTGGGGGATTGATATTTTTGCAATTTTGCCCCACAATTATGTTTGTTGCTACATTCGTTCATTAATTATCTACAAAGTGTATGTTCTTTTCAAAAAAAATATCTACAAATTAAAGTGTTTTTTCTCCGACCCTTAATTTTATTATGGTTGAGTTAAAAATAATGTCACTACTCAAGCAATTATGGGTCCATAAAAGCTACTTTGTAGGCAACTGCCGAACGAAAAGTGACGATAGTATAATTGAGAACGAAAAATGCTATTTCTCTAAAGAAAAATGATAAGAATCAATCAAGTGTATGTTAAAGAAGAAATTTACTTATTAATCAAAATAAAAGAAAATCAATCAAATAGTGTCACATAAGATCACCTTTAAGGAATATGACATATGACGAAAAAAGAATCACTTTAAAAAAAGGAAAAATTGCATTTTTCGTCCCTAAGTTATAGGGTAATTGTAGAATTCGTCCCTAAGTTATGGTAATACTCACTTTTCGTCCCTAAGTTCTCATTGGCGTTGCACTTTTCGTCCCTGAGTTATTCAAATTGCAAATTTCGTCCCTAAGTTATCATTGCGTTGCACTTTTGTCCCTAACTTAAGTTTGCAAACTTCGGTAACTTTTGTTTTAAAAAAATTTTAATCAAACTTTTCCGGTTCAATGCCAATTTTTTTTAACGAAGTTTACTGAAAAAGTTCGATTAAAATTTTTTTAAAACGAAAGTTTACCGAAGTTTGCAAACTTAAGTTAGGGACGAAAACTATTTCGGTAAATTTTCGTTTAAAAATTTTTTAATCGATCTTTTCCGGTTCAATGCCAATTTTTTTAACGAAGTTTACTGAAAAAGTTCGATTAAGAATTTTTTAAATCGAAAATTTACCGAAGTTTGCAAACTTAAGTTAGGGGCGAAAACTACTTCGGTAAATTTTCGTTTAAAAAATTTTTAATCGAACTTTTCCGATTCAGTGCCAATTTTTTAACGAAGTTTACTGAAAAAGTTCGTTTAAAATTTTTTAAAAACAAAAGTTACCGAAGTTTGCAAACTTAAGTTAGGGACAAAAAGTGCAACGCAATGATAACTTAGGGACGAAATTTGCAATTTGAATAACTCAGGGACGAAAAGTGCAACGCCAATGAGAACTTAGGGACGAAAAGTGAGTATTACCATAACTTAGGGACGAATTCTACAATTACCCTATAACTTAGGGACGAAAAATGCAATTTTCCCTTAAAAAAAAAAGAAAAAGAAGAAGAAATAACAGTCAAATAAGCGATTGAATTATTTTAAAAAGTAATTAAACTTTAGAATTATAAAATTGTTCAATCAAATCACATATATATGTCACTTAAATTGCCATATCATTTTGTACTTTTCTGATCTTATTTTTTGAATTAAATTTTTTTGATTGCTATGGCATCCCAATTCAACTCTATCTTGGTCCTTATTATGACGAGAGATGAAAACGCGTTTGGTTGTTGTCATCCAAACCCAAATGAAGGCGAAGTGTCTTCTTCCAAAATTGGGCAATGATGCTTTGTCTTCATCTGGACTAGATGAAGTTTATCCAAGTTTAGATGAAAGGTCTTTATCAATCATCTACATCTACATGCAGCTTGGGTAGCCATAAGGCTGCCCATTATCCTTGCAAATTTGGAATTGAATTGGCAAGCTTACATAGCATTTATTATAAACATTTATATATATTTTTTTTAATGCTGAGATGGATTGAAAATTTGCAATCCGTACAAAGTTGCGGCAGCTTTTGTATTTTTATTTTTTGTTATTTATTAAGCTAAATTACCATGATTTGCATAGATGCTTTGTTGAGCCGGAACGTAGGATAAATTTACCAGTTAAAAATTCAACAAGAAGTCAAAATAAGTTTACAAGACCATCTTTTATTATAAATTCAAATAAGTATGATAATAAAATTTTAGGACATTATTACATTACACACTCATTATTACTATTAAAACAATACAAAACTCAGAAACTCTCAAAAGTATAATATTCTTTTCCAAATGACTTCCATGACCACAAATGTGGTTTAATTCGTTTATTCAGATTTCATGGTTTTGGCAACGTCGATGACAAATCTATATTTGACATCAGCTTTCACGAGACGTTCCAAAGCAGTGTTGACATAGTCCATTGGGATAATCTCTACATCTGGTGTTATGTTGTGCTTTGATGAAAAATCTAGCATTTCTTGTGTCTCCTTCATGCCACCAATGCCACTCCCAGCCACCAATTTCCTACCCATGATCAATGGAAACACTGGCAAATCAAGTGGCTTTTCTGGGATGCCAACCATTACCAGCTTTCCATTAGTTTTCAATAAACCCAGTAATGGCACAACAGGGTGATTTGCAGAAACTGTGTCGATTATACCATCCAATGTGTTCATTGCAGCCTACTCAAAATACCATCAACAATTAATTAATCAGTATTCCTTCAATCTCAAAAATTTATACCATCAATATAATGCTTCCTAAAAAACTATATTGTTACCTGCATTTGTTCTTGGTCACGGCTGATCAAGAACGAGTCTGCGCCAAGACGTTCAATAGCCTCTTCCTTTTTACTAGCAGAGGTGCTGATCACCGTCACCTTAGTTCCAAAAGCCTTGGCGAACTTCACGGCCATATGGCCAAGGCCGCCTAGACCGACAACGCCAATGTGCATTCCGGGCTTGTCAAGTCCAAAGTATCTCAAGGGGCTATAAGTTGTGATTCCAGCACAGAGCAATGGAGCGGCCTCCATGGGTAAATTTTCGGGCCATCTCACCACAAAGTGCTCGTCAGCAACCATGATGTCGGAGTAGCCACCGAATGTCACGGTACCATAAGCGTTGTAAGTTGGTACACATCCAGGGCAGTAGTTTTCTAGATCACTGGCACAGTTTTCGCATTTGCCACAGGACCCGACCAGACATCCCACGCCTACTTTGTCGCCAACCTTAAATTTCTCGACCTTGGTCCCAACCTCAGTCACCACACCAACAATTTCGTGGCCAGGTACAATGGGATAGGTAGTGTTACCCCATTCATTCTTGAGCTGGTGAAGATCGGAGTGGCATACCCCAGAATACATAATCTTGAATTGCACATCCTTTTCGCCCGTTTCCCTGCACCCATTAGAACCCAGAAATTAATTTTCAGAACTATGCATTCACTACGGATTAAAATTGTATAGAAACAAAGGCTAAAGAAAGAAAGTATGTATATAACACATTATACCAAAAGAACAAACAACAAGAAATTATTTAATTTGGCATATATACCTTCTGGAAAACTTGAAAGGAGAAAGAACCCCAGAGGTGTCCCTGGCTGCCCATCCAAAGGCCTTCACTGGGTGCTCGTTTTCATAAGAAGTTGCTGCCATTTTCCTTGTTGCAGGGGGATAGATTGAGACAATCAAGATATATAAGAGCTATCAGAAATATAATCTTAGAGAATATAATTGAGTGAGAGTAATGGTGAGGGCAATGCGTGCTTTATATAGAGAGTAAATATTTGTGAATAGTGGGTACCGTGACGTAGGCGGTGAGGTGTAAGTACGCATTGGTAAAACAGAAAAGTCTTACGTTGTATGAACAGAAAAGTCAACACGACAAGCCGGTAAGCACCCGAATTTGATGGAAGAACCTTCGATTCCTAGTACTGTTGCACTTACGACCAATTGCAAACATTTTTAAATCAAAAATTCATACTCGGTGGCTCTATCTTCAAAAAAAAAAAAAAAATCTCGGTGGCTCCATGTGGTGCCACTTTTTCCTACCTCCTCATCCGTTGCACATTAAAACAACTCTCAACTTGTTCCACGGACGAAATCAATCAATACGACCCATAATTATAAAATTTGTTTTAGTTGCTTGGGGCTGACGGGATCATTATGTCTATTGGAAATTCCGCACCAGAATGCATCTTAGGGCCCAAGGTGTATGGAAGACAGTGCTGTCCAGATGGGATCATCCTACCAAAGCTGGTGAAAAAGAAGGAGATCCACAAGTTATAAAACCTGAAGTTGAATGGACTGTTACAGAAGCAACTATATCGAGCTATAATGCAAAAGCTCTTGATATAATTTTTTCTTTAATTCACGAAAGTCAATTCAATTTAATTACAGGTTGTGTCACCGCCAAAGAAGCTTGGGAAATCCTAGAAACAACTTATGATGAAGGCACCACTTCTGTCAAACAATCCAAACTCCAGCTGGTTCAGAGTGACTTTGAAGACTTGTGAATTGAATGAATGAAGATGAAAACATTGTAAGCTTCAATGAAAGAGTTCAAGAGATGGCTAATCGTGCAGTCACTCTAGGCAAACCATTTTCGCAACAGAAGTTAATCAAAAAGGTTCTACGTTCTCTCCCACCTCGGTTCAGAATGAAGGTAGCTGCCATACAGGAACACCCCGGGTGGAAAAAACAAAACTTGGCTGAGCTAATGGGTAATCTCAAAACCTATGAAATGGAAATATTGACTGACCATTCTAGAAAACAAAAGAATGTTGCCTTTACAGTTGATGAACAAGGTCCTGAATCAGATCCAGACGAAATCGAGGATGATGATCCAATAATTTTGTTAACCAAACATTTCAATAAAATCTTGAAACAGGTCAAACAAAAGAAAAGCTCCAGTGGCAACAAATCACAAAACTTCAAAGGATCAAATACATCAAAACCTAATACAACGTCGAATGGATCAAATTACAAATCGACTGGACCTCGTACAACACAACAGTCTGCAACGCGTACAACTCAACCTAGGGAAAGAACAAGTGGCAAAGGCATTCGATGCTACGAATGTGAAGGCTATGGGCATGTTCAGGCTGAGTGTGCCACTTACTTACGAAGGTAAAAGTCTATGGCAGCTCTAACATGGAGTAATGATGAAGTTGACCTAGAAGCTGAAGTTGATCCAGAAGAAATAACTGGCAACTTTGTAGCATTCACGGCCAGGATTGAAGCTGATCCAGAAGTTGAAGATGAAGATATAGCTGATTTAGAAGGCTGTGACTACAACTCTGCAGAAGATCTTGATATTCCTGCTTTTTCTTATGAAATAGAGTATAAAAAGTTGTATCCCAAATGGGAATGTTTACTTAAAGCTAATCGTTCTTTTTGTAGTCAGGTATATTAGAAAAGGCCAGCAAAGTGTACAAAAATCAAATATCTGAAAGAGATCTACTACTCGAAGTTGCTTCTGCACAAGAAGCTAAGCTGAAACATGAAGTGGTCAAGCTAACTCGGGAACTGACTACGCTCAAGAAACAGATCCAGATGATGGATACCACATCAACCCTTGATGAAATTCTGGACACAGGCCGACAATCAACTACTAAGTATAGACTTGGCTTTTGAAACCTTCACTAACCATCCGGAAAGTGTGGCGCAAAATTAAAATGTGTGGTGATGAGTTTTTATTGGGGATCTAATGCGTGGACAATTACAGGCAAGAATGGGTTGGGTTTTTCAAATATAAAAAGAAAGCTTTGTTTCATATTTTGTACACGGCTTACGAGAGAAGTGCTAGGGTGATCAGATCAACTCCATTTACTATATTAGTTTGTTACATCTCAGTTTATGAAGGAATCATATTATGGATATTTTATTTGTTCTCCAACTTTGAAGATTGAAGGTTGCGAATACTAGTCAGGTTATTCATGAAGTTTATGAAGGCTTGGTGATCGGCTTGCACGAAACATCCACAAGCGTAGTTTTGAAGAAATTATTTTGTACTCAACGTAGTCCATTGTAGAATGGTGTTGGTATCTTCATTTCTTGTAACTCTTTGTTTTTGTTAGTGGATTGGGTTTTCGTGAGTGGCCCCGCAGATGTAGGAGTATTGTTCCTGATACTGTAAAATACGGGCACCAAGTAAACCGGAAAATACGATCTTATATAACTCGAGGATCCAAACCCGGTTACAAAGTAAGAAATGCTCGAAGGGCTCGGCGGGTCGGCAGTGGGCTTTCCTACTATCCGAGCTCTCTTTAAGTCTTAGTCTAGAAATGGCCAAAAGATCCTCTCTCTCCTCATAAATGCGCTATTTATAAGGGAGAAAAGTGCGGTTGCCGGTCCTCCGGCATGACGGGAACGTGGCGGACATGCGCTCACCTCCCTCTACGCCCAAGCGGGGAAAGGTACGTGGCGGCTGCTGGTGCGTCGCGTCGAGGCCCATCGGGGCACTGTTCGGTCCGTGACGTCCGGCCTTCCAGCCGATCGCTCCTCGACGGACCGACCTCCCGACCTAACACTACCCGACCGGGCCCAAGGTGTAGCCGACCGGTCCTGGAGTATATACACTATCAGTTCCGAACTGTGTTAACAACTAATCCTGGTTGTCACAGTTTCAGGTTTATTTATTCTATTGCTTAAGTTTTATTTTGATTAAAAAATTAAGTAGACATCGTTAGGTTTGTGAATTCAAGACTCACGATCTATTTCACTAATATTATAAATATCACACTCATCTTTTCAAAAAAATAAAAATAAAAATATCACACTCATAAGTACAATAAATATATTAGATGTGTTTCACATATTTTATATTAGTCGAATATTATAATTAAGGCAATGTTTTTAAAGAGGAAAGAGTGAAAAGAATAAACAAAGTGAGGGTTTCTTGTGTTTAGTAAGCACAGGTCTAGTCTTTTGTGTTTAGCGGAGTTACCATGATTTACATCCATCTAGATGTTCTCTCTAGCTGGGGCGTGGGGGTTTTTGGGGTTGGAGGATTCAAATTTTGGAAAGAAAGAGTGAAAAGACTAACAACACGTTTGGTTCACAGAATGAATTTTAAGGTAATGAGAATACTATTCCATAAGGAATGGAATAGGTAAGGAATAGAATATGAATTGTATTCCAGCGTTTGGTTGGTTAAAGTAATAGAAATGGAATATATATTTAAAAGACATAAATACCCTTGTACAAAATTTTTTATTTTTATTATTATTATTATTATTATTATTATTATTATTATTATTATTATTATTATTATTATTATTATTATGTGTAATGGAATCTAATATTCTTTCAAGATTGTTCATTATTTAATCCTTTTGAGTTTTGACTTATGTGATTTAAAACTACGTTGGATTTGGATCATCAGTTATTCAAGAATATTTATACATGATGGAATTTATGTATGAATTAAATACATGATGGAATTTATGTATGAATTAAAATTCAAATAGTTTTCATAATCGATAATCAATATATTATAAGAACATTTATTAATATTCAGAAAAAGAATAACATAAGTTTTTTTTAAACAAAATACTGAAAACAATTCAATGATAGCAGCAATGTTCATAAAATATAAATATGAATAATGATTAATGACTAGCAAGAAATCTTTTGATCCACTGTAGTCTTCGATCAGCCGCAACAATGGTTTTATATATATATATATATATATATATATATATATATATATATATATATAATAATAATTTATAAAAAAAGAGAACGTTAGAAGAATACCTCGAAAAAGAATTCCAATTTGCAATGGCGGAAGAAGATATGTGTGATGACAAATAGAAAGTTGCGATGCAATGATTTTTAGAAAAGTGAGCATAAAAAAATTAGGTTTAACAAAGGGTAAAAAAGAAAATAAAATAAAATTTCTATTCATGAGGTCAGGAATAAGTTAATACCAGGGGTGCTAGTAATAGCTATTACCTTACAGGGTAATAGACCATTCCCAAGAATATTATTCTTGGGAATACATCTGCTTACCAAACAACGGAATAGGCTATTACTGGGAATGTTATGTCATTCAATTCCCTGCCTATTCCGTGAATCAAACACCCCATAAATGCTCAAGAAATATGATAAGTTTACCAGTTAAAAATTCAACAAGAAGTCAAAATAAGTTTACAAAACCATTTTTTATTATAAATTCAAATAAGTATGATAATAAAATTTTAGGACATTATTACATTACACACTCATTATTACTATTAAAACAATACAAAACTCAGAAACTCTCAAAAGTATAATATTCTTTTCCAAATGACTTCCATGACCACAAATGTGGTTTAATTCGTTTATTCAGATTTCATGGTTTTGGCAACGTCGATGACAAATCTATATTTGACATCAGCTTTCACGAGACGTTCCAAAGCAGTGTTGACATAGTCCATTGGGATAATCTCTACATCTGGTGTTATGTTGTGCTTTGATGAAAAATCTAGCATTTCTTGTGTCTCCTTCATGCCACCAATGCCACTCCCAGCCACCAATTTCCTACCCATGATCAATGGAAACACTGGCAAATCAAGTGGCTTTTCTGGGATGCCAACCATTACCAGCTTTCCATTAGTTTTCAATAAACCCAGTAATGGCACAACAGGGTGATTTGCAGAAACTGTGTCGATTATACCATCCAATGTGTTCATTGCAGCCTACTCAAAATACCATCAACAATTAATTAATCAGTATTCCTTCAATCTCAAAAATTTATACCATCAATATAATGCTTCCTAAAAAACTATATTGTTACCTGCATTTGTTCTTGGTCACGGCTGATCAAGAACGAGTCTGCGCCAAGACGTTCAATAGCCTCTTCCTTTTTACTAGCAGAGGTGCTGATCACCGTTACCTTAGTTCCAAAAGCCTTGGCGAACTTCACGGCCATATGGCCAAGGCCGCCTAGACCGACAACGCCAATGTGCATTCCGGGCTTGTCAAGTCCGAAGTATCTCAAGGGGCTATAAGTTGTGATTCCGGCACAGAGCAATGGAGCAGCCTCCATGGGTAAATTTTCGGGCCATCTGACCACAAAGTGCTCATCGGCAACCATGATGTCAGAGTAGCCACCGAATGTCACGGTACCATAAGCGTTGTATGTTGGTACACATCCAGGGCAGTAGTTTTCTAGATCACTGGCACAGTTTTCGCATTTGCCACAGGACCCGACCAGACATCCCACGCCTACTTTGTCGCCAACCTTAAATTTCTCGACCTTGGTCCCAACCTCTGTCACCACACCAACAATTTCGTGGCCAGGTACAATGGGATAGGTAGTGTTACCCCATTCATTCTTGAGCTGGTGAAGATCGGAGTGGCATACCCCAGAGTACATAATCTTGAATTGCACATCCTTTTCGCCCGTTTCCCTGCACCCATTAGAACCCAGAAATTAATTTTCAGAACTATGCATTTGCTACGGATTAAAATTGTATAGAAACAAAGGCTAAAGAAAAAAAGTATGTATATATCACATTATACCAAAAGAACAAACAACAAGAAATTATTTAATTTGGCATATATACCTTCTGGAAAACTTGAAAGGAGAAAGAACCCCAGAGGTGTCCCTGGCTGCCCATCCAAAGGCCTTCACTGGGTGCTCGTTTTCATAAGAAGTTGCTGCCATTGAGACAATCAAGATATATAAGAGCTATCAGAAATCTTTGAGAATTGATTGAGACTTGAGAGTAATGGTGAGGGCAATGCGTGCTTTATATAGAGAGTAAATATTTGTGAATAG
Organism: Ipomoea trifida; assembly: GCA_003576665.1. Lineage (NCBI taxonomy): Eukaryota > Viridiplantae > Streptophyta > Magnoliopsida > Solanales > Convolvulaceae > Ipomoea > Ipomoea trifida. Next base: position 2,413,763 of record CP025646.1, read on the forward strand.
TGGGTACCGTGACGTAGGCGGTGAGGTGTAAGTACGCATTGGTAAAACAGAAAAGTCAACACGCAAGCCGGTAAGCACCGGAATCTGATGGAAGAACCTTCGATTCCTAGTACTGTTGCACTTACGACCAATTGCAGACATTTTTAAATCAAAAATTCATATTCGGTGGCTCCATTTGGTGCCACTTTTTCCCACCTTCTCATCCGTTGCACATTAAAACTACTCTCAACTTGTTCCACGGACGAATTCAATTAATACGACCCATCATTATAAAATTTGTTTTAGTTGCTTGGGGCTGACGGGATATTAAAAATATAAATATTGTATGCAATGATAATATAGCTGTAGGGATTTTAAATTTGACATTTTAAATCGATTGATGCTATTAATTATTATATTTTAAAATTAAATATCACCACATAAATTGAATTACATGAAGTACTCGTAGTCGGGTTGCATTTTAATTGGCTTGTTGATGTTATTTTTTGAATTAATTCTATTTTTAGTCATAGATTTATAGTTGACGCACTTTTATTAGTCTCTTTTTTCAAACCATTCTTCTTTGGTCTTAATATTATTGTGGAATGACCATTTTTTGTCTTCTATCAACAAAACCGTTAAAATTTCATAAAATACAAGAGTATTTAGATCTTCAATTATGAATTTTTTAAAAAAAAATTAAAAATGAAAATATAGCGAGTTATCCCACTTTATATAAAAATGGTCAAAATAGTCTTGTATTTTAACAATATTTCAATGATTTTGTTGACGGAGGACCAGAAATGGTTATACCAAAATAATACTAGGACCAAATATGGATGTTCTGAAAAAAGAAGGACTACAAGTGGATTACCACCTATAAATCTAAGACCAAAAATAAAATAATTAACTCGTATTTTTTTTCGTCGCTTAAGTAATTTAAGAAGTTAAGTGACCTAATTTATTTGGTTAATTGAGTTAATTAGATTAGATAAATAAATTTAAATGGACGCGAAAGGCTCAGGGTCCTCTCCCTTTCGCCAAACATTCCGGGTTGCGTTGCTATACTTAACAAATTGAGGAAAATATTTGTTCTGCACTAGTTCCTCTATTTGTCATTTTAAAGTGAGACACTCGTCAGTGTCGTGTCCAACCTGTCGGTGGAACCGATAGTATTTGATTTGATCCTCGCTCAGAGAACCTATCATGCATTCTGAGGGAAAATGCATCAATCCCATTTTTGAACTCTATATTAAATATTAATGATACCATTAGTGTAATTCTTGAGTGATGCTTAAACATATTTATAACTAATTTATTATAATTAAATAAACAATATTTTAATTTTTCAAACATTTTTAATATTTAATTGTCTTCTTATCAAATAAATTAAAATAGATCTTCAATTATTTTTTTTAGAGAAAATATTTGATAGATGGTAAATCACAATTCAACGACACATCTAATATTATAAATATCACACTCATAAGTACAATAAATATATTAGATGTGTTTATTATTCACATATTTTATTTTAGTCGAATATTATAAGGCAATGTTTTTAAGGAGGAAAGAGTGAAAAGAATAAACAAAGTGAGGGTTTCTCGTGCTTAGTAAGCAAATGTCTAGTCCTTTGTGTTTAGCTGAGTTACCATGATTTACATTCACCTAGATGTTCTCTCTAGCCGGGGCGTGGGGGCTTTTGGGGTTGGAGGATTCAAATTTTGGAAAGAAAGAGTGAAAAGACTAAGGCTATGTTTAGCAAACCTAGCTGAAAAGATAGCTGAAAGCTGAAAAGTAGCTGAAAACTGAAAAGCTACAATCTCGAAGTTGAAATCTGAAGAGCTGTTAAGCTAGCTGTTATGCTTAAAAGTGTTTGGTAAAATTAACTTTTTGATAAGCTGATAAATGTAAAAAGACTAAAAAGGACATATTCATACAATTTAAATAGTTTAAATTTAAATAGGTTTGTTTATATATTTAAAAATAAATTAGTGAAATCAACAATATATTTTAATAAAATATAAAGTAAGAGCATATATTTGAAAACATATAAAGTAAAACAAAATGTTTATAATTCATAAGATTAATTCATACAAAGATCAATGTTCAAACAAAAATGTCAAATTGAAATTACAACTAAATGTATTGAAGAAAAAAAAGTTAAAAAGGTTTAGCCAAAAAGGTTTTAATTGAGAAGTGTAATTGATGTCATTTCTTTAAAATAATAAGGTTAAAGATGGAAAACAAGTTAGGAAGCTACTAGCTTATTATGAAACGCTACATTTATTAGGTAGCGTTCAAAAATAAGCTCTTATTTTAACCTACTAGCTTATCTTATGAACATTACCAAACAGAGCTTATAGCTTATTAGTAGCTTAAAATAAGCTATAAGCTCCTAAATAAGCTCTGCCAAACAGAGTCTAAATGCTCAAGAAATATGATAAGTTTACCAGTTAAAAATTCAACAAGAAGTCAAAATAAGTTTACAAAACCATCTTTTATTATAAATTCAATAAGTATGATAATAAAATTTTAGGACATTATTACATTACACACTCATTATTACTATTTTTTTTTTTTGAAATCAAAAGCAATAAACTTGCATTAATAACTCATCAACTCAGCAATACAATCAGGAGGGTTAGACACCCACGAACCCAAGAAAGACGAAAAACCAGTTGGCCGTGCAAACACATGAGCCAAATGATTCACTCATTTTTACTATTAAAACAATACAAAACTCAGAAACTCTCAAAAGTATAATATTCTTTTCCAAATGACTTCCTTGACCACAAATGTGGTTTAATGTTTATTCAGATTTCATGGTTTTGGCAACGTCGATGACAAATCTATATTTGACATCAGCTTTCACGAGACGTTCCAAAGCAGTGTTGACATAGTCCATTGGGATAATCTCTACATCTGGTGTTATGTTGTGCTTGGATGAAAAATCTAGCATTTCTTGTGTCTCCTTCAGCCCACCAATGCCACTCCCAGCCACCAATTTCCTACCCATGATCAATGGAAACACTGGCAAATCAACTGGCTTTTCTGGGACGCCAACCATTACCAGCTTTCCATTAGTTTTCAATAAACCCAGTAATGGCACAACAGAGTGAACTGCAGAAACTGTGTCGATTATACCATCCAATGTGTTCATTGCAGCCTACTCAAAATGTCAACCAAATATGATATATAATAAGTACCAACTACTGTATAGAAAACAGCCAAAAAGTTCTCCTGACAGCATTAAATGTTGTATTTATAGGTTGTTAGGGGACAGGTACCCGGCATGGCGGCCGCTTGTCGGGCATGTGCCAGCCTAAAGGCGGGTCCCGTACCCAAAGGCCAGGTGTTGCGGAGCCATTAGTCCAGACCTCAGAATTGAAGGAATAGGCTAAGATTCTATGCTTGGCCCCGGTCAATCCGAACCTTGCCACAAAGGGCATGATTGGGCTACTCTGTTGCCATAGGCCCATAAACACAGGCCAGACAAAGAAGACCGGTCAACTATATAGATCGGAGAACAATTGTCCGCGAATTATCCCTATCAAAACAGATATTACAATGTTATAGAGACAATAGTACTAAAAAAATGGAGAATAATATTGTTACCTGCATCTGTTCTGGGTCACGGCTGATCAAGAAAGAGTCTGCGCCAAGACGTTCAATAGCCTCTTCCTTTTTACTAGCGGAGGTGCTGATCACCGTAACCTTAGTTCCAAAAGCCTTGGCGAACTTCACAGCCATATGGCCAAGGCCGCCTAGACCGACAACGCCGATGTGCATTCCGGGCTTGTCAAGTCCGAAGTATCTCAAGGGGCTATAAGTTGTGATTCCGGCACAGAGCAATGGAGCAGCGTCCATGGGTAAATTTTCGGGCCATCTGACCACAAAGTGCTCGTCAGCAACCATGATGTCGGAGTAGCCACCGAATGTCACGGTACCATAAGCGTTGTAAGTTGTTACACATCCAGGGCAGTAGTTTTCTAGATCACTGGCACAGTTTTCGCATTTGCCACAAGACCCGACCAGACATCCCACGCCTACTTTGTCGCCAACCTTAAATTTCTCGACCTTGGTCCCAACCTCAGTCACCACACCAACAATTTCGTGGCCCGGTACAATGGGATAGGTAGTGTTACCCCATTCATTCTTGAGCTGGTGAAGATCGGAGTGGCATACCCCACAGTACATAATCTTAAATTGCACATCCTTTTCGCCTGTTTCCCTGCACCCATATATTAAAACTAGAAATTAATTTTCAGAACTATGCATTCGCTACCAAATATTTTAACAAATAAATATAAGACTAATTATTTTAACAAATTAGACCCATCCCTCCAAACCCAATCAGAAATTATTTAATTTGGCATATATACCTTCTGGAAAACTTGAAAGGAGAAAGAACTCCAGAGGTGTCCCTGGCTGCCCATCCACAGGCCTTCACTGGGTGCTCGTTTTCATAAGAAGTTGCTGCCATTTTCCTTGTTGCAGGGGGATAGATTCAGACAATCAAGATATATATATAAGAGCTATCAGAAATCTTTGAGAATTGATTGAGACTTGAGAGTAATGGTGAGGGCAATGCGTGCTTTATATAGAGAGTAAATATTTGTGAATAGTGGGTACCGTGACGTAGGCGATGAGGTGTAAAACTTATGCGCTTGGCTTCACAAAGGATGAACAGAAAAGTCAGCACCACAAGCCGTCAAGCACCCGAATTTGATGGAATAATATAATCTTCGAATCTTCGATTCCTTGTATTCTTGCACTTACGATCAATTGTAGACATTTTTAAATCAAACATTCATATTCGGTGGCTCGCTGCTATATAAAGAAAGACTAACTCAAAATAAAAAATTCATACTCGGTGGCTCGCTGCTATATAATTATATAAAGAGTAAGACTAACTCAATTCTTACCGCGTGGTGCCACCTTTCCCCACGTCCTACCTCATCCGTTTCACATTGAAACAACTCTCAACTCGTTACATGGACTAGCTCAATTAGTTCGATCAATCACTTTAAAATTTGTTTTAATTCTCAAGAATTGACGAAATAACTTAAGATTAGTATTTTAAATTGACAAACTTAATATATCTAGAAAAAAATTCTCAACTCTTTATAGTATGTTAATTACTTATATAATTGAAAATGCTTTTAAATCAAATTCTTTTTAATATTGTATGTAATGATATAGTTATAGAGGGTTGTCAAGACTTCGTGGTCTAGTGGCACTTGGTTGCACTCCGATATGGAATGGAGTGGGTTCGATTATAAGTAGAGTCAATACTCCATTTGTCTCATTTTATGTGTCTGATTCGGTTAACGAGGCATGACTGGAGTTCTTTTTAATTCAATTTTTCATAATATTAAGTTTAGTATTAATATACAACATTTATATATTTAGAAACAGCAAATAGTTTATTTGACCAAAATATTTGATTTGACAAAATGAATAGTAACTAGGACAGATAAAATCGGACAAAGGGAGTACTACATTGTAACAGAGTCCGTAGTACTCCCAAAAAAAATATAGCCGTAGAGATTTTAAATTGATGCTATTAATTATTATATTTTAAAAATTAAATATCACCACATAAATTTAATTACATGAACTACTCGTAGTCGGGTTGCATTTTAATTGGCCTGTTAATGTTATTTTTTCCATCACTTAAGTAATTTAAAAAGTTAAGTGACCTAATTTATTTGGTTAATTGAGTTAATTAGATTATCAAAGTAATTTAAACCGTGGCATGCATGATGGCCGTTGTTTGTTGATGTATTGGAGCGCAAGATTCTGATTCAAAAATTGTTTTGTTTAAATTAGTACAATCGTTTTCTTCTTATTTTTCTTTTTAGTCAACTATAACCTTCGCGGTAGGTACATAATTTGTTAAGTATAAATATATCATATCAAGTAATTCTATCATTATTGTTCTAAATTTATAATACGTGAATTGTATATAAATAAATTTAAAACTAGAGGTTCTCAGGTTCATAAATGAATTAAGTATTTGACATGTAATCATGATTATGATATAGCTATAAGGAATATTTGATTGAAAATTAACAAATTTTTATTATAGGATTAAAGAATTACTTTTATAAACTTTTCTTTGGTACATCAGAAAAATAAAAAGAAAAGATAAAACAGTGCCACTAAAGGCACTTTTTATGTATGTTACAAAATTCTAAATAAATAAACTTAATACTAAATGTTAATAAATTGAGTGTTTGGCATGTAATCGTGATTATGGTATAATTTTAAGATATATTTGATTGAAAATTAACAAGTTTTTAATATGAACTTAAGCTATCTCCTAAATTTAGTAAGAACCAATGATATTAGTCCTTAATTAACTGTAATAAAAATAGTGTTGGTAGAATAAGTTGTATTAATTGTTTGTTTTATTATATTGTGTGTGTTATTCCATTACATTTTATTTCTAGTTTTACCGTTCACAATTTTCATTTTTACATTTTTTTAACACTAATCCTTTACTGGAATTTTTTAAAAAAATGTTAAATGACTAAATGAGATTAAGTGCATTTTATTAGTGGTTTTTGTAGTGTACATTTATACCTTTTTACCAAATTGCCACTCAATATTTCTCCTTAAGATCGTTTTGAGAGTATTATTTTCGATTAACATATTATATATTTACAGCCTGTTTGGTCCGTTACGGTAAATATGTTATCGGATAATATTGAGATTGAATAACAATAGTTGAATACAATGGGTAATCAGTACAGTAATGTTGTGTGTAATAAATAAAGTGTCCCCCCTTCAGTCTACAACATGCCTCCACTTATACTCCAGGTGCAACGACTCTTCTTCTACGAGTTGTAATGGACGGCATAATGGTGAGCCTTCAATTGTATGGTAATGGAGCCGTTGATAATAACTCTCCTCTTCAATGTGTAGTCTTTGCATAACTAGTGGCCGTTTGTCTTCCTCCGGGTCAATGATTGTGGTTTGGGTCGGGCGCTATTGCCCAATTACTCTGTCACCAGTCCCCCACTTCCTAGCCAGCGAGAGTGGTTGAGGCAGCTTGGGAGTAATAATTTGATATTAGGCATAAATTTTGAATAGGATCAAATTAAATATGATATTTGGTCGTCTCTGTTTTTGTATAGAGAGAGCTCTTCCCTTCACCTTTCTGTTGTTTACCACCTTTTTCGATCCTGCATCCGCTTTGTCTGGTACGCTCCCCCTTCAAGTTTTTTTTTTTTTCGAACGGTAAGAATTGTGGCTGAGGCGCGGGACCTCGGCCATGGCCGAGGCTGCCTCGGTCATATGTTTTCTTTTGTTTTTTGTTTTTTGTTTTTGTTTTTTAACGAATCTAACTAGGACGGACCATCAGCGAATAACATGTTTTCTATGTTGCGCGGGCTCTTCCTCTAATTCACTGTCGTTTGCTTTCATGTCCTGGTCGTACCTTCTCTTCTTGGTGTTGTACATGGAAGGCTCAGGGTCCTCTTCTTTTCGCCACACATTCCGGGTTGGCCTTGTTGTTGATACTGCTGCTGCACTGGATACTTAACAAATTGAAGAAAATATCCGTTCTGCATTAGTTTCTCTATTTGCCCTTTTAAAGTGTGACACTCGTCAATGTCGTGTCCAACCCGTCGGTGGAACCAACAGTATTTGCTTTGGTCCTCGCTCGAAGAACCTGTCATGCATTCTGAGGGAAAATGCTTCATTCCCATTTTTGAACTCTATATTAAATATTAATGATACCATTAGTGTAATTCTTGAGTGATGCTTAAACATATTTATAACTAATTTATTATAATTAAATAAATTTATTATAAATACTATATTATAATTAAATAAACAATATTTTAATTTTTCAAACATTTGGGTACCATGATTTACATCCATCTAGATGTTCTCTCTGGTTGGGGCGTGGGGGGCTTATGGGGATGGAAGGTTCAAATTTTGAAAAGAAAGAGTGAAAAGACTAAATACTCAAGAAATATGATAAGTTTACCGGTTAAAAATTCAACAAGAAGTCAAAATAAGTTTACAAAACCATCTTTTATTATAAATTCAATAAGTATGATAATAAAATTTTAGGACATTAATTATTACATTACACACTCACTCATTATTACTGTTGAAACAATACAAAACTCAAAAACTCTCAAAAGTATAACATTCTTTTCCAAATGACTTCCATGACCACAAATGTGGTTTAATGTTTATTCAGATTTCATGGTTTTGGCAACGTCGATGACAAATCTATATTTGACATCAGCTTTCACGAGACGTTCCAAAGCAGTGTTGACATAGTCCATTGGGATAATCTCTACATCTGGTGTTATGTTGTGCTTGGATGAAAAATCTAGCATTTCTTGTGTCTCCTTCAGCCCACCAATGCCACTCCCAGCCACCAATTTCCTACCCATGATCAATGGAAACACTGGCAAATCAACTGGCTTTTCTGGGACGCCAACCATTACCAGCTTTCCATTAGTTTTCAATAAACCCAGTAATGGCACAACAGAGTGAACTGCAGAAACTGTGTCGATTATACCATCCAATGTGTTCATTGCAGCCTACTCAAAATGCCAACCAAATATGATATATAATAAGTACCAACTATTGTATAGAAAAAAGCCAAAATGTTCTCCTCACAGCATTAAATGCGATATTTATAAGTTGTTAGGGGACAGCTATCGACTCTGCGGCATGGCGGCCGCTTGGCGGGCATGTACCAGCCTAAAGGCGGGTCCCGTACCCAAAGGCCAGGTGTTGCGGAGCCATTAGTCCAGACCTCAGAAGGAATAGGCTAAGATTCTATGCTTGGCCCGGTCAATCCGAACCTTGCCACAAAGGGCATGATTGGGCTACTCTGCGGCCATAGGCCCGTAAACACAGGCCGAACAAAGAAGACCGGTCAACTACATAGACCGGAGAACAGTACATAGCAGGTCCGGGAATTATCCCTATCAAAACAGATATTACAATGTTATAGAATAGTACTAAAAAAAATGGAGAATAATATTGTTACCTGCATTTGTTCTGGATCACGGCTGATCAAGAAAGAGTCTGCGCCAAGACGTTCAATAGCCTCTTCCTTTTTACTAGCGGAGGTGCTGATCACCGTCACCTTAGTTCCAAAAGCCTTGGCGAACTTCACAGCCATATGGCCAAGGCCGCCAAGACCGACAACGCCAATGTGCATTCCGGGCTTGTCAAGTCCGAAATATCTCAAGGGGCTATAAGTTGTGATTCCAGCACAGAGCAATGGAGCAGCCTCCATGGGTAAATTTTCGGGCCATCTCACCACAAAGTGCTCGTCAGCAACCATGATGTCGGAGTAGCCACCGAATGTCACGGTACCATAAGCGTTGTAAGTTGTTACACATCCAGGGCAGTAGTTTTCTAGATCACTGGCACAGTTTTCGCATTTGCCACAAGACCCGACCAGACATCCCACGCCTACTTTGTCGCCAACCTTAAATTTCTCGACCTTGGTCCCAACCTCAGTCACCACACCAACAATTTCGTGGCCTGGTACAATGGGATAGGTAGTGTTACCCCATTCATTCTTGAGCTGGTGAAGATCGGAGTGGCATACCCCACAGTACATAATCTTAAATTGCACATCCTTTTCGCCTGTTTCCCTGCACCCATATATTAAAACTAGAAATTAATTTTCAGAACTATGCATTCGCTACCAAATATTTTAACAAAGAATAAATATAAGACTAATTATTTTAACAAATTAGACCCATCCCTCCAAACCCAATCCGAAATTATTTAATTTGGCATATATACCTTCTGGAAAACTTGAAAGGAGAAAGAACCCCAGAGGTGTCCCTGGCTGCCCATCCACAGGCCTTCACTGGGTGCTCGTTTTCATAAGAAGTTGCTTCCATTTTCCTTGTTGCAGGGGGATAGATTGAGACAATCAAGATATATAAGAGCTATCAGAAATCTTAGAGAATATAATTGAGTGAGAGTAATGGTGAGGGCAATGCGTGCTTTATATAGAGAGTAAATATTTGTGAATAGTGGGTACCGTGACGTAGGCGGTGATGTGGAAGTACGCATTGGTAAAACAGAAAAGTCTTACGTTGTATGAACAGAAAAGTCAACACGACAAGCCGTTATGCACCGGAAAGAATCTTCGATTCCTAGTACTGTTGCACTTACGACCAATTGCAGACATTTTTAAATCAAAAATTCATACTCGGTGGCTCCATGTGGTGCCACTTTTTCCGACCTCCTCATCCGTTGCACATTGAAACAACTCTCAACTTGTTCCACGGACGAACTCAATTAATTTGACCCATCATTATAAAATTTGTTTTAGTCGCTAGGGGATGACGAGGGATAACTTGCGATTTATCTTCCGGATTTTAAAAATATATAATTAGTCTAATTTTAAGTTGAGAAACTTAATATATTCAAAAAAAAAATTACAAATAAAATCTCAAACTCTTTATAGTATGTTTAACAATATTTCAATGATTTTGTTGACGGAGGACCAGAAATGGTCATGCAATAATAATACTAGGACCAAACATGAATGTTCTGAAAAAGAAGGACTAAAAGTGGATTACCACTTATACAAAGTTCATTCCGGCAATGGTCCTCAGACTATGTTGATTTTTCAAAATTAGTCCCCAACTTTTAATTTGGACAATTTAAGTCCTTTGACTTTCAAATTCTTTCCAATGTTGTTTCTTTTGTCAAATTTTGGTTAAGTTGAGGTCAAATGAAGGGGTAAAATTGTCCATTTACCTGCATAGAGTATTATTATATATTGGTATTTCTCCTGTCCTATACGCTATATATATGAATATAATAATATCAGTCGAAGAGACTTCGACTGAGATTATATGTCTTCGATTGAGATTTCGACTGAGATTATATTGATATATACAGCGTATAAGACAGGAGAAATACGATTAATAATACACTAAACAGGTGAACGGACAATTTTACCCATTCATTAGACCTCAACTTAACCAAAATTTGACGAAAGGACCAACATTTGAAAGAATTTGAAAGTCACGTGACCTAAATTGTCCAAATTAAAAATCGGGGACTAATTTTAGAAAATCAACATAGTCAGAGGACCTTTGCTAGAATTAATTCACGTATAAATATAGGACCAAAAATGGAATAATTAACTCGTATTTTTTCTGTCACTTAAGTAATTTAAGAAGTTAAGTGACCTAATTTATTTGGTTAATTGAGTTAATTAGATTAGATAAAGTAATTTAAACCGTGACATGCATGTTGGCCGTTGTTGGTAGATTCTGATTCAAAAATTGTTTTGTTTAAATTATTACAACCTTTTTCTTCTTCTTTTTTCTATTTAGTCAAGAATCACCTTCACAGTAGGTACATAATTTGTTAAGTATAGATGTATCATGTCAAGTAACTCTATCATTGTTCTAAATTTATTATATGTGAATTGTAAGTAAAAAAAATTAAAACTTGAGGTTCATAAATGAAGTATTTGACATGTAATCATAATTATGGTATAGCAGTAAGGAATATTTGATCGAAAATTAACAAGTTTTTATTATAGGATTAAAGAATTGATTTTATAAACTTTTTTTTGTACATCAGAAAAAAAAAACAAAATAAAATAAAATAAAAAACAGTGCCACTATAGGCACTTTTTATGTATGTTATTACAAATTGTAATTAAATAAACTTAATACTAAATGTTAATAAATTGATTGTTTGGCATGTAATCGTGATTAAGGTATAATTTTAAGATATATTTGATTAAAAATTAACAAGTTTTTAATATGAACTTAAGATATCTCCTAAATTTAGTAAGAACCAATGATATTAGTCATTAACTGTAATAAAAATAGTGTTTGTAGAATAAGTTGTATTAATTGTTTGTTTTATTATATTGTGTGTGTTATTCCATTACATTTTATTTCTAGTTTTACCCTTCACAATTTTCATTTTTACATTTTTTTAACACTAATCCTTTACTGGAATTTTTAAAAAAATGTTAATGATTAAATGAGATTAAGTGCATTTTATTGGTGGTTTTTGTAGTGTACATTTATACCTTTTTACCAATTCTGCCACTCAATATTTCTCCTTAAGATCGTTTTGACAGTATTATTTGCAATTAACATATTATATATTTACAGCCTGTTTGGTTCGTTACAGTAAATATGTTACCGGATAATATTGAGATTGAATAACAATAGTTGAATACAATGGGTAATCAGTACAGTAGTGTTGTGTGTAATAAATAAAGTGTCCCCCCTTCAGTCTACAACATGCCTCCACTTATACTCCAGGTGCAACGACTCTTCTTCTACGAGTTGTAATGGACGGCATAATGGTGA